>JAQGAS010000781.1:0-33994 GCA_034686365.1 Pachymerium ferrugineum | reverse complement strand
TGTAGTATAAAATTTGAAGAAAAGAATACGTCGACCAATTACAGACTTTGTGTGCAATGGACGTCAAGTGAAAAAAAACAAGCGAATGACTCGCAAATGGAGTCGTTGAGAGAAACTCTTGACAGATTCAACTGTGCATCGAGCGAATGTGTAAAATCAAAGAAAATGAAACGTATAAAAAGAGGAAGAAGTGAAAACAGTTTGCACTTCTTGTTTGTCACATTTCTAGTTCTAATAATAGTACACAATCGTATGACAAATTGACAAACAACCTTGGGAGTCCTTATTCTCAAGGTGGTCTTACAACGTCTCCAAATTAAGCGATAAAATGTATATAAATAAAATGCATTAACCAATAGAGAAACGAATTCATTGGCCAGAGAGAATGTCAATGAAAATTTAAAAAGACAGGCCAAAGAATTACAAAATGGAGTCATTGAAAGAAGCTCTTTACAGACTCAATTGTGCGTCAAAAGACGAAATTAACACTTATAATAACAGTGGGATGTGAAAAATTGAATTGCCTACTGTTTGTCGTCTTCTGGTCTCAGCCTGATGACGATGATGATGGAGGCAATAACTGATGATGAACCACTCTGGTCTCAACCTTGTGACGATGATGATGGAGGCAATATCTGAAATTATAATAATTTAATTACTATTTTTGTTGATAACGACAATACATTGAATTTTGCACTGAAAACCCACTAATGTAATGCGTTAAAGCAGCATATAACATACCGTAGTGTCATAAAGTGTACTTATTAACGTTTCACATTGTAATCAAGTTAACAATTGTACCATTAACTTACATTTTGTACGAAAATCGTACAACGTATGGTATTTAAAAACTTTATTTACGTTATAGTCAATACTTTCAAACGTTATGTACCTTACAAACTACCCCTTTAAGGTTTTTTTTTTGCAAGCAAAGGGGCAAAGTGTGGGTTAATAAATAAAAATGAGAGGGGCTCCCCGAATCGCCTGAGGAGGACTCTTAGTATAAGGTCAAATCTTATTTACATCCCCCACTCTTTCTCCACCATTTTATATAGTGGAGAAAAAGCCAAGTTATCATCATCATAATCATATTTGAAATTTCTTATTTGCGACATCAATGGCCCGGAGTAGCAAATGCGGTGGATGCGACGGAGCGTTATTCGGGAAAATTACTTTCACCGAATGCGTCGTGTGCACCGTCAAATTCCACCACAAGTGCGTACGATTGGAAGAAACGAGTGCTTCAGCCACTGCAACAGACTTTGTGTGCAAAGAATGTCAAGAAAAAAAAGAAGCGAATGAATCGCAAATGGAGTCATTGCGAGAAGCTCTGGACAAACTCAACTGTGACAAGAGTTGTGGGAAGAGAGTTTGTGACAGTGATGGTGCAACGAAATGCAAGAAAATGAAGAAATGAATTGAAATTTCTCTACTTTTTATTTCTTGTCACCTCTCAGATCTATTTCTTTTAGATGTGGCATCACAAGCCTGCAACCCTACTGTTGGCCATGTGAACCCGTGCATCATTCAGCATCAATTGTGAATGAGACGTGGAAAGACTTGTCTAATTGTAAAAATGTAACTTTTTATAATTGACATCTTTTTTTAGGGTGTGAAAACTGAAACCATGTGCCATCGGTTTTCTTATATTATGTGTGAACCTAGACTTTGCTGGAGAAATAATATTACATCAGCCCTTTAGCATCTTCCCGGAAATGAGGGGTCCCACTAAAATTGGAGATGATAGACAGAACAAAGTTACACTTTTTCTTCCATTACACCCCAACGCCGCAAGCGACAATTGAGGTCATACGCGGCGAGAGCAAGACAAACGACAAAGCCAAAGCAACTGAGTGTTCGGCGCGTTACTGTAACTGTATCGAACCTGTAACGCGTTACTGTAACGATTTTTGTAACTTCGTTACACTTTTTGGTGTAACGGTAACGACTTAATCGTTACAAAAATTTCGTTTTCTCGTTACGTTAAAAAAAAATTAAATATGTTAAAAATATTAAAAAAGTTTTTAAAAACACCTAATTGACTTATGACCTCCTTTAACAACAAACAATAATATAACACTTTGGAACATGCTGAAACTTTCTTACAATGCAACAAAGTAAGGGGGAGAACTTCCAACGTGGTATTAAAAAAGTGTTTTGAATTTTTTTTCTAATGTAACGAAATGTAACGGAAAACTGTAACGAAAATTGTAACTGTAACGAGACTCGTTACTCTTTAAACATCTCGTTACTGTAACGGTAACGAGTGTAACACGTTCCTTTTTTCAAACATGTAACTGTAACGCGTTACAGTGTAGCTGTAAGCTGTAACGCGCCGAACACTGTATACACTTATTAGTTAACTTGGAAAAAATTTCTCTTCCATTGCACCCCAATGCCATAGAGAGCTTACGCTTTTTACAATTTAATCCCAAAAGTTGTGACTTTAAACCCAGGCATGACGTATGAGGCAACTTCTATAACGCCGGGTTGGTGTTTGGGAAATCGCTAAAACCCGAAATTTAGAGGCATAAAAAAATGTAAACTCTTATCATGGAGGTGCAAATGGAAATAAAAGGTACAACTTTTTCCTGTTTATCATCTCTAATATTTGTAATTTTAGTGAGACCACCCTCCTTAAAGGGGACATTCAACCCCTGAGACAAGTTGATTGTATAATAGAAACAAACTACACCTTATCCTACCTCTATTTTTAAGTGTGTAGCCAAGGGTCAGGCTAAGGTTATTCAATTAAAAACTAAAAAACCAAATCATTCCCGAACTATTTATTTATCAACAATTCACATTCACAACCTATTCACCGCGGGAGCAAATTCAAGAGTAAACAACCAGGCGAGTCACGAAATAACGATGTCATCACGCGCATCATCAATCGCCACAATAGGGCGGCCATTTTTGACGATGACGTATTGGTTCCAATTGCTCGTATCTTACGCTCACAGTTTTTTTCAGCCTCGAATTTCTATTAATGGCCCATCCCGACAACAAAAATTGATCCAATTGGTTGGTTTAGATCACGTGATGGCATATTTTCGTTTTAAATTAAATAACCGTTCAAAATTAAAACATTTAAGTATTGTACACGTAATAAGATGATCGAAATCTTTTATTTAAAACAAACTTATCTCAGTGGTTGAGTACCCCTTTAATGCGAACACAATTTAGTTTGTATAAAAGTTCCCGCCAGATGCCGCTACAATTCACCAAAAAGCCAGCAGATTGAGCGGTAAATGCGCTATGTGACGTCATTTGTGAAAGAGGCCGAGTAGACTCTTCAGTTAGAGTTTGAATAATGGAGTGACCCCTTTGAGGTGTAATAAAGGGGGACGGAGCCCCTTAAAGGACATTTAAAAGATATATTTTAATCCGGAATAACGAATTAAACAAATAAACTAATCCGTTATAACGAATTAGTTAATTCGTTATAACGGATTAACTAATTTAATCGTTATAACGGAAATAGGATCCAGTTGTACTTATTTCCGGTCACGTTGCAACCTGTATAACCCACGTGGAACCAGGAATCTCCGTTAGATTTATCCAATATGTCGGAATAATCTTTTCTTCTATACAGGCCCAGATTTCTTAAAATTCGCCCTAAATGACGAACTGAAATTACAATTCCATGTTTTTGCGCCAAAGCAAAATGTAATTTCTTGATAATTTAGGCCCATCATAAAATATTGGTGTATTAAACCGTTTCGTTCTTCTGCTGTTGGCATGCTTGCATTATTTTCCGCCATGATTATAAACTTCTATATCGACCTTGTATCGATTTTCTTAATTTGTTAACCGATTTTCTTTAATCCGTTATAACGATTTTGTTAATTCGGGGGTCCATCTCCCTCCGAGCAACAGCCTCGGCACGGCTCGCGCCCGTCCAAACGCCGCGGCGAGTGTTCGACGGGCCTCGGCCTCGGGACGCTTACGGCAGACAGGGCGCCCTGCTCGGCGTGGAGTTCTCAACGCCGTTTCTCGCGGGCTGGGCTTCGCACTCGGCGCGGAGCCGGAAATTCGATGTTGCACGCGCTCACGAGAATCCCGGGATCGCCCGCATTGCCATCAATAACATTGCGCCACTTATCATCATCTATTTCAGTTTCTCTACTAATAAAAAACGAAAAACCAAATTTTCTAAAATGGCCAGCAAAAATAGTGAAATTGCAGCATCAAACTCAGCTCAAAGCTATTCTAACACCTGTCAAAGGTGAAATTGACAAATTAGTTTACAAGCACTGTGAACGTTGTTTGGGGTGAATCTTTTGTTTGCATCTTAACGAGTTTTCTTAAGCTTCACAACTATTTCTAAATCCTTTGTTCGCTTAATGAGTTTTCTTAAGCTTCACAGCCATTTCCTCTATTTTTTCAAATATCACCAAATTTGGCTATGAGTTATCAAATGTCTTTTTTCAAAAAAAATCACTCTTAGGTCAACAAAATAGGACATCATTATATCAAGTGTTTTTTTTGTCAACTTGACTTTTGCCCACCTGCAAGGCCAAAAGCCAATTTATTTTTTCTTTGTGGGGTAATAAATAAGGTCAAGGAGTGGAGGGGAATGACTGGGGCTTTGAAAGAAGAGGAATAAATCTTATCCCCCCTGCAACGCCTAAGGGTAAGTCACTTAAGTGGGACTCTCGTCTAGGCCAACGACATTCCAAACAATAAATTCTATCTCCCTAATTGGAAACTCAATTGTTTGTGTGAAAATTTTCAATTTAAAATCAAAAATCTTCAAAGTTAATTATCAATAATATCAATACACTTTAATCTTTGAGATTAGATTACCACGAGTGTTAATTTCAAGACTTTACTTTTTTTTCAAAAAAAGTTATGGGCCACTTAAGTTGACCCTCTTATCACCCATCCCCTATAGCCTAGGGCTTCGCCACGATGAAGGGCACCTTGACCAAGCTAAAGTTGAAAAAAATTATAAAAATATTGTTGAAATATATAGAAATTTGTCGATTCACTAGCGGCATTCAAATATTAAACTAAACTGTGGCTTTTAGCAACACGTGACGTCATTAGTCACGATTTACTGCAAAAATCAGTTAATAAATGTGACGTCACAAACTGTAAAACTCATTAATTAAGCCACAGTTCAGTTGTATAAGATTAAATTGTTTATCATAAGTTCTAAGGTGTTGTCAAAATTTTCCAAACTGAACACTAATTAGGGTGTCACTAATACTCTATTTGGTGTAAAATTGCACTGCATACACTAGTTGCATTCAAATATTAAACTACACAGCGGCTTATGCGAGTTTTAAAACATGTCCCGCCGGTGAGGTCGGCATCGGCGTCGGCCGGCACCGTCGAAACTCCGGGCGTGTGCAACACAGAACGGACGGATGGTGCCTCTTTTGCCCGGGATCGGCCGCCGCAAGCCCCGCATTGCCGGCACGGGTAAGGGTCAGCCTTTGCCCGGAGAGCGAGGGAGCGAATAAGATTTAATTGTTTATCATAAGTTCTAAGGTGTTGTCAAAATTTTCCAAACTGGACACTAATTAGGGTGTCACTAATACTCTATTTGGCGTAAAATTGCACTGCATACACTAGTTGCATTCAAATATTAAACTACACAGCGGCTTATGCGAGTTTTACAACATGTCCCACCGGGGAGGTCGGCGTCGGCCGGCACCGTCGAAACTCCGGGCGTGTGCAACACAGAACGGACGGATGGTGCCTCTTTTGCCCGGGATCGGCCGCCGCAAGCCCCGCATTGCCGGCACGGGTAAGGGTCGGCCTTTGCCCGGAGAGTGAGGGAGCGGGGGTGTTGTCATTCATGATGCGCTATGTAAATCAATTAACAAACGTGACGTCACAGGTTATAAAACTCGCCTAAGTCGCCGTATAAGTGTAATATTTGACTGCAGCTAATTTACGAGCCGGAAGTGCATGGTGTGACATACTCGCAAGGCAAAACTCTTTGATACCTGAATTTTTAGGTTTGTGGCTTCACTGCAAATGTTTCAAAGTACGTTACACTTGAATCGAGTAATTTCTTGTATATACTTATGTTTTTGTTATAAAATATTGAATAAAATTATTTTTAATGTAAGTGGGACAAAAGTTGAATTGCCTCTTTCAAGGAATGCAGTAGCCCATCCCCTCTCCAAACTTGGGGGTTGATGGAAAAAAAAAATTCCACTGCACCTGTCTCGCCTTATTTGGCGAAACGACTAAAGTGTAGGGTCAAGGTTTAGAGGGGGGTAAAAAAAAAAATGGTGATTTAAGCCGTGAGAGTCTTTTGATAAAACTTTTTCCATCATCATTTAAGTCAGATAAGAAAAATTATGATCTTAGAATTTTATTATAAAACTTTGAACTTATTTTGTGCTCTTACAGTTATGTATAAAGCTGTTTTGATTATTAAAGTTAAGCCTAATTCTTCTTTTTTTGATTATTAAAAAGGTAAATAATAATTTCTCATGTTGATATATATTGGCTTAAATTTGCTCAAACCATACACAACTACTGTTAGGCCTAACACCATATACAGATCTACAGTAGAGTAGTCCTGAAATCGCCATTAAATCGTTAAGATTTGCAAATCACAATGTACAGATTCTACAAATCTCAAATATGAACCCCTTGCATTTCACTGCCATCTAACGACGATTTCAAAATTATTACAATTACACAAGGTTAAGCCGATCTACACACCATCTATTGGCCTTAATTATAACTAATAAAGTTATAATTAAGGCCAATAGATGGTGTGTAGATCGGCTTAAAACTATTTGAAGTAAACTTGTTTAATTTTAAAAGTAAAAGTCTGAATCTTCTTAAATTGGCTAGTAGCATCACTCTACGCAACAAATTGGTTGAACCAATAAGAACTTCAATTCATACTACGACAATTGGTTCAAAAGTAAACCTATAAAATCCTCCCTCTATCGAGGTGCCATCACCTGATAGGGCAGCGAATCCCGCTACAGTTGCGCGCGTCTCGGTATAGGTCTAAACCCAATGCGGCTCTCGAGTCCCGAGAACTGCTGTAATCCTATTGGTGTTCCTCAAATCCTTTTACTTGCACTTCAATTTTTTTGGATAAACTTAATAGTGACATTTGCTATCATTTTTATTTTTTTTTTTTTTTACTAATGGAAAACTGAGTTAAGTGAAAACAATCAGGACATATAACTAAAAATAATTGCAAATGTCACTATTAAGTTTATCCAAAAAAATTGAAATGCGAGTGATAGGATTACAGCAGTTCTCGTGACACAAGAGGCGAATTGGGATTAGACCTATAGCGAGACGCGCGCAATTGTATTGGCACTCGCTACCCTATCAGGTGATGGCACCTCGATAGTGGGAGGATTGCTATTGGTTTTGAGAATAGTCAATTTTATTCTAAATAAAAATAATCTTTCATGGAAAACTCATCTCCTGCCTCAGCAGGAAGTAACGAGAAGAACTGGAAATCCGGAATTCAGGTGGGAATACCGGGGAGGTTTTTTTTTTTTTTTCCTCGAAGTACCAATTGTGTTAAGAGGTGTAAGGAATTCCACGGTGTAAATCACATACTAGGAATACCATTAACACAATGACCAATACCCAAAAAGTATTCTTTTACAACAACAACAACAACAAACAATGCACGTAAAAGTTGACAAAACATACTTCAGTTACAAAACCCTCTATTAAAAACACGATTTCAAGTATAAACTTAAAGCAAAATGTTTAGTAAGAAAAAATCCGCAAGACAAGTCTTAGGTTTCTAGGACCAGCATCAGGGCGCCAAGTAGCACTACGCTACGATTTGTAGCTTTTTAGGTTTGGCCAACGAGATTTTATTTCTTCTTTTCTGATTTTTAAATCTCCTTTCGCAGAGGAGATTCCATCAAGCGCCCTTATGCTTTGCATTACCTCGCGTATAGTGTGTTCCGCCGGCCCGGTCGGTTTCCATTCACGGCAGAAGATACTAAATTTTCATCAGGAAAATTTCCGTCTAAAAAGACGATTTTTAAGTTCATCATTTCAATAGCCCCAAAAAATGGGTACCACTTGTAATGCAGAAAAGTTAATAAATTCTCAGTTTGCATCTAGAGACTTAAGATTGGATTAATCTCTGTTAGAATGCTGTGCAAACACATACCGAGAAAATTTCAGTTTAAAAAGACTTGCGAGTTGGAACATGGACGCGGCCTGGTAAACGGCGGCTGACGGCGGGAAGAGGAGCACGGCCGCGGCCAGGACAATGCCCGGCCGACCGCGGTGCGCTAAGTTATTTTGGCGGCATTTTAGTCGCACAAATGACTAAATCAATCGAATTTTTCCTTGCTTGTAAAAGGCGTTGAATGAATCTTCCTCAATTTATAAACTAGTACACTGGTATGGATGACAGTAAACTGCATTTATTATTTGGTTTGGGTGTGTAAAATTTACTGTATTCATTCCAGTTACGAAAAATTTTTGTAATGAATGCAAAAAATAAGCCAATAGTGACTGAAAATCTTGCCCAGATTTTTCTGTACTGGAAGTTTACAACATTTCGTGAGAATAGTTAAGGGCTTAAAATGTTCTTTGGTTTGCAAAAATATCAACTTTCAAACAAAGACACAAGTTAACTATCCGCTCACTTCAAAGTCCTTGTTCAAGATTTACCACTTTTTAAAGATGGCTGAAAGTGTAAGCCTTTGTCCCAACTGCAGAACTTGGGCACAAGGGTTGGGTTTTAATGTGGCTCGAGTTGAGATACATTGAACCCAACCCTATTAGGTGTTAGGTGCTCTTAACGTGAAGGTGCCAAAACATAATAAAATTGATTGCATCTTGCACACTTAGGCATAGCTTAAAAGAATTTCTGTCCGGAAAGTGACCGCATTGTGGATACTAAAATTTCTTAAGGAATGGAAATAGATGCGAGGCTTGCCAATTTCATGGTCGGCGCACCGTAAGAAAAGGCCCCTGAACCCTTAACTTACACGAATAGTTAAAGAAAAAGTTAGTAACCCAGTTTCTACCTCAATCTTATACTAAATTTATGTTAAAGAATGTTAAAAGATTTACGGTACCGTATTTTCCCACGACGTCCCGATGACCGGTAGTGCAGTTCCAGTTGGGTTGAAGAAGAAGAAGAAGATTAAGTCTTAACGCTGAAATCGCTTGTAGCTGTGTCACAATGTTCGAAAAGTAAAATTTCTGCCACGTCAGCCCGACGTTGAACACGCGCGTGGTCAAAATGTTCGAGAATCGTGGCGCAAAAATTGTTCAGGAGCATCAGTAACCGTCTATGGAGCAGGGTCAATGAAATTATCACCGTTCAATCGCTGAATTTAAATGCCTCTCATTGCCGTTGTGGATGCGTTGGGGTAGGGTGCGGATGGAGACTTGTCCGATCTTGGTCGTTAACTCCGGAAAAGAGTAATGACTATTAGTATTTAAAAGAAATATGGTTTTCATCTTTACTTAACTTTTTTCCATGGGAATTCATGCCTTTCCTTATAGTCCGCCGGGATGCCGCGCTGGCTGCAGCCACTCGAAGCTCGAAGTAAGCCATCTGTTAAAAAATAAAAATATTCACAAATATTGTTACATTTGTTCTTGCAAGAGAGTTTTAGTGAACTAAAAATTGCAAGTTCTTACTTTTCAAACTCGCTGCACAAAGGTCTTGCCAGCTCTAAACTTTCCATCCTACTTGTTAGGCGTCCCGGAACACTATGATGCAAAATGGCAGCAGCAGCGGAGGACACAATGCAATATTAGTCACGTGACACGTTGACCCTGGATGATGTCTAATTAAAATATTCGTCACTAAATTTTTAAAACTATCAGTGTAAATCTATCTAAATTCAATAAAGGTATTTTAAAAATAATGAGAGGTGAAACTAATTTTGTTCACATACCGCAGTAATTAATAGCGAGATGATGTAATGATGTGCTCATCATACAAACGCCTCGACGCAAGGGTTCAATAGAAAGACGCTATTTCTCTTGTTTCAGTTAAAAATTGACAGACGGCGTTGTAAGCAGTTATGGACCGCGGTACGAACAGCTGATTTTACTTTGAACTGAAACGACTGGGATTTTATGCTCTTTTATCGAGATTTTTATTTTTCTTGAATGGATATTATTTACATTTCGATTTTAAAAATTGATTTATCAGTGTAAATTCGTCCGATGTGGGACAGGACAGGATGCACGGCCACGACTCTCCAATCCGGTAAAACAGCAAGTTGTCTGTAACTGTCTGCAACGAGAATGAAATTTGTTTCTTTTAATTCAACGCCAACAAAACTGTTATTTCTTCGACTCCAACTTTGTTCTTAGTTATATTACTGTGTGTGTTAATGAATTCGAGTAATTTACTTACAAAGCAGCTTACTATAAACTCAAAATGATTTCCCACCACGAGACTTAAGGGGATACGACCCCGTGTTGCGAGACGCTCTATTGAATGTTTATCTGGTGATATAACTGGTCACTTAATACTGTTGTTAGAAAATTGTAGACCTGTAATTTAGTGAGTGTAATATGTATGTACTCACCCTTTTGTAGGTGAAGTTTTAATAAAATGATCAGTAAATGCGATTTAAAATGCTCTTCATTGTGAATGCGGTGCAGGGTGGTTTGCCTTAGTTTTAAATGTTCTCTCTAGAGCCACAGAACGATTTAAAGTAAGTTATTCAAATATGTAAATAAAGTTTACTTATTCATTTGTATATTTATGTTAATATGATTCCTAAACACCGCTTGTCGATTTAAACATTAATAAATTTTCATAGCTTGGCTAATTAGATCGTACGTGGCTTAGTAATGAAATAGAAGTTGAATAAATGGTTTACAAAATCTTTCCGAGCTCCTAACGGAAATTAATCACAAAATTGTTCAAATTTATATTACCATGTCGTAAAGGTTACTTCTTATTTATCCAATCAATAAAATAACACTAAATAGCGTACTTTTCCTCCAAAAATTTTAATGAACGTTAACCATTTTGCTTTCAAGTATTTTTTCGTTAATAAGCAAGTCAAAATAATCTACCCAGGTCAAATATTTTATCATTTTAAGTTTCTTCACGTCCATCATCAAACTTCAATTTCCAGCTTTTCTGCGGTTATACAAATAGGTCTGTCACTAAATAAAATTAGATATCAATAAATAGGTGCATAATAACAAAATGTAGCAATACTTTGTTCAAGGACAGCACGTCTATTTTTTTTAATTAGAGAATAAAGTTATATCAGCATCTGAAAGTAATTTCTGTGTACAAAAGAATGACATAAAATCTCAAATTTTAATTTTTCTCACCTCACTACACATACACTTTAAGTCAGTTGTTTGATATGTTCATTTGAAGATGAATGCAACAAGATCGTATTGCTTATCATGTTTAAATCATGTTCTTCACAACTTCTTTATATGAATGCTGTTTTATTGCTCTATACCTAAAATAAAAAAAAAACAAGTAAAAATTCAGGAGTTAAGTTCCATACAAACAATCATTTTAAAATAAAGTTTTTGGTCACATAATTTGAATGGTTAGCAATTTTTTGATAATATTTCGAATACGATACAAATTTTTGGGTTAACAATTCGTTCAATTTATATTAAAAGTCTATTTCCCCGAAATTATCCCAAAATTACCAATGGTCAAAACATTTTTGAATGCGATTGCGGCCATGTTTTAACTCTTTCGAGAAGTATAGGTATTCTTCTGAGCAGATCCCTCTCCAGGAAGTATTTACTGAAAATAATCAAATGTATTTTACTATACAGCGCACAACATTTTTTTCCCGTACATACGTTAAAACATTAGTTGTTCAGTTACACTTCTCGTCAAGCTTAGTAGGGAGTTCTGTGCTTTATCCAATCCACTTACCATACATTCTGTCCGATTCGCATCTTAGTGAATCCCACCTGGAATCTCATCTATTTAAACCAGACTTCACTTCTAAACTTATAATTCCTAAATTCTTAATAAATTTTAAAAATAATGAGAGGCGAAACTAATTTTGTTCGCATACCGCAATAATTAATAGCGAGATGATGTAATATGATGGGCTCATCATTACAAACGCCTCGACGCAAGGGTTCAATGAAAAGACGCTATTTCTCTTGTTTCAGTAAAAATTGACAGACGGCGTTATAAGCAGTTACGGACCGCGGTACAATCAGTTGATTATGCTTTGAACTGAAACGATTGGGATTTTATGCTCTCTTATCGAGATTTTTATTTTTCTTGAATGGATATTATTTACATTTCGATTTCAAAAATTGATTTATTCGTGTAAATTCGTCCGATGTGGGATACGAAAGGTTGCACGACTCTCAAATCCGGTAAAACAGCGAATTGTCTGTAATTGTCTGTAACGAGAAGGAAATTTTTCTTTTAATCTAACGCCATCACACCTAAAACGGTTAGTTCCTCTACTCACTTTTGTTTTTGTGCCTTTTAATGAATTCGCATAATTTACTTGCTAAAGCAGATTAACTTTAACACACAAAACCGTTTCCCTACTCTGTTGAGTACCCCGTTGTGGCTTAGGGGCCCCGTGTTGTGTGTGGGTTGACCTGGTGATTGTTTAACTGAAATTTAAGATGGTCACTTAAAACTGTTGTTAGATAATTGTAGACCTATAATCTAGTAAATAATTTAGTAAATGTGTATTTATGTACTCACCCTTTTGTAAGTGAAGTTTTAATAAAATGGTCAGAAAACGCTGTTTAAAATGCTCTTCGTTGTGACTACTGGGGGCTTGGCTTGGTTTTAAGTGTTCTCTCTAGAGCCACAGTTTAAGGTAAGTTATTTAAATATGTAAATAAAGTTTACTTACTCATTTAATGTGATTCCTAAACACCGCTTATCGATTTAAATATTAATAAATTTTCTTAGCTTAAGATGTGGCTTAGTAATTAAATAAAAGTAAAATAAATGGCTTAAAAAATCTTTCCGAGCTCCTTACAGAAATTAAATTCTCAAATTTTAATTTTTCTCATCTCACTACAGATACACTTTCAGCCTGTTGCACGATCATTTGAAGATGAATGCAATGAGATCGTATTGCTCCGTTCATGTTTGATTTCCTACAAATCATGATCTTCACAACATCTTTAGCTGAATACCTAAAATATAAAAAAACAAGTAAAACTTCAGGATAGTTAAATTCCATACAAGCAACATTTTAAAAAAAAGTTTTTTGGTCACATGAATGGTTAGCAATTTGTTGATAATATTTAGAATACTTTACAAATTTTTGAGTTAACAATTCGTTCAGTCTGTTTCCCCGAAGTTATCCCAAACTTACCAATTTTTGAATGCGATTGTGGCCACGTTTTAACTCAACTTTCGCGAAGTATATTCTTCTGACTGAGCAGATCCCTCTCCAAAAAAAATTTACTGAAAATAAACAAATTTATTTTACTATATAATGCACAACATATTTTCCCGTACATACGTTCAAACTTTGTTATACTTCTCGTCAAGCTAGATTGAACTCTATACAAGAGTTCCGGAAGGTTGGACTTATTGTTAGTGTGGAGTCCTTTATCCAGTTACCATACATTCTGCCCGATTCGCATCTTAGTGAATCCCACCTGGAATCTCATCTATTCAAACGAGACTTAACCATTTCTAAACTTATAAATTCTTTATAAATTTTTAGTAAATGACATGATCAAAAAACTCCAATTTTTATTTTCTATTATTATTTATAAAAGACAAATGAGTGTTTCGATCAAAGCGCCGCAGGGCGGCAAGTGTAAACGTTGTGACACTCGTGGTGAAACTAGTGTAATGTCTCGAATAATATAAGTACCTTTAGAAAACAGTACATGAGTACATTATTAATTTAGCCAAGTTGTCTTTTACCCACGCAAATAAAAAGATATTTCAACTGTAGTAATACAATTTGGTTTATAAATAACGTTTATACCCCACATCTTCAAGTCCTCGATAGTATAGTGGTCAGTATCCCCGCCTGTCACGCGGGAGACCGGGGTTCGATTCCCCGTCGGGGAGAATTTTTTTTTTTTTTTTAATTTTTATTTCACTTTTGTTTTTAGCCTATTTTTGATTTTGGAATTTGCCACAATCTTACTTTAAACACGGCTCGGCGAATGAGACCTGTTTTATCATACTACACGCCACCACTATCCTAGGTAGCGGAAGAGTTTAGCATAAAAAACCCCATATTTTCTTTTCTTCTTTCATTCACTTTAAAAAACCCTTAAATTTCAATCAAAAATTTATCAATTCACATTATTCTCAAACAACTTTATTATGTCAATTCCAAACAATTCAACATTTAAACCAATACAAATTGATTCATCATTCTATTTACAATCTCATTTCAAAAAATTAACATTACTATTCCAACATACAATTTTCACCATATCTCACGTAATAAAATTCGTATAACAAATTGCATAAGTAGAATCACTGGTATATTCAAAATTTTCAGCTAGGACCAGCCCAATTTTATAAATCATGATCAGCAACACTTTGCTTCAAATACTCTTCATAAAGTTGTTTCTATTAAAAAAATATAAAAATTAATAAAACAATTCCAACCCATAATGCAATGAAACATGATGTAATTACTCTTTTTTCCTTCACGTGCGTTTCGACAAATTGTTTTTGCTCTAACAAAATCTTCTTCTCTTTCCGCTTTAAAGTTTTCTTTGATCGCCCAACGAATTTTGCAATAAACCAAAACGCGAACGTCAGCATCGTTAACACCATGACTGCAGTTAAATGGTATTCGGCCGGTACCATTTTCCATACTAATCCGACAGGCGTCTGAAAGAAAATAGACCAATGAATCACCATTAAAAAACATTCATTTTTAAGCTGCAGTATTTGAGCACTAGTTAGCGCTTCGACCAATGAAATTCAAGTGGCGAAAGTTTATTTTAGCTAATCACAATCAACCACGCTATTGATAGAACGCCATCTGGTGGGAATACACCGCACTACTCTAAAATTACTCACCAGATACAACTGAAGCGATTCAGTAACATTTTTACCAACGAAGTCATTAAGGAACGTCTTTGAAACATTATTCGTTAAAAAATGCGTTAAGAATAGAAGAGGAATTAATGCTCCTAGGAAAGCGAAAACACAGCCCTTAAAACTTGCATACAAGTTATAACGATGAGATTCTCTGAGGTACAAGAAAAGAAACGAATTTATAATACCATAGATTTTTCAATTTAATTTGTCATACGAACCTATCTTGAGCTATCTTATTGTCAATCAATTGAGCAATCTTCTCACAATCTTTTTCAAGACTGTTTAAAGTGTTTTGAATGGTGCGGTTGATGGTCTTCTCAATATCCTTACAAACTTCCTCGATTTGATTCACGCATCGAGTTGGCTAAAAATAAAAATATAAAAAAAATATTTTGTGTGTATAATAAAAGTGTGTCGTACAAACCTTGCTCGAATTTGGAATGAAAATTGTAGGCATTTCAAAGCCGCATTTGTTCAAGCCAGGTCTCTTACATAACTCTTGGACAATTTGCATCATTACTCTCTGAAAATATGACGTAAATTCATTTTTAATTTCCAATTCGTAACAGGAAGAAGTTATAACCAATCAAATGAAGTGCATTGTGGGAGATTTATAACCTATGTATTAATTACCCAATGCAACTTCCGTCGATATTACCCATAACACAAACACTATCATATCATATGCAACTGGATTTAAGATTTATAAATCCCGAGTAAATACGGTAAATTCCTGAAAAAAAATCGACTAATAGTTAAATCGATTTGTAATCGATATTGAAATCGAGTAAAATCGATTTGTAATCGATATTTAGTATTTTTTTTTAACATGGATTTACAAATTGCATAAATTTAAAATCTGGGAGGACCTCTAGTGGCAAAATCGGCCCCTTCTAATATATCATTTTTAGCGTTAAGGATGTTTGAAAAATTTTTTTCCCATAATGCTCTGCTCTCCACACTGCAGGTACAAATCCAATAAGGAGCTTGCAAATCATTTGATTGCCCCTTTAATTAAAAAAAAAATTGTGAATAAACATGAACTAATGGTACCTGTCGATCACTTTCATGTCCAGCTTCATCCGCTTTGCTCAAATAAAACCTCAAATGTTCACCTCGACTTTCATTCAACTTCTCAGCCAAATTAAGAGTCCTTTTGCACAACGCCTGACCAATTGGATCGAAGAAGATAAAAATTAAGTCAGCCATGTCACCTGGAATAGTTTTCAATAACAGATACTAAACTTCTCAAACCCCTCTTTAAAAAAACAACGAGTCAACCCACTTCGTTGAAGAATTAAAAAAGTAAAATAAACAATAAATTACCAAGCCATAAAATAGCATTATTAACATCGAATGGATACTTCATGTCTCCATCCACTAATCCTGGAGTGTCAACAAAAGTGACCAGGCTGAATTTTTTCTGTTTGGATGTGGAGATTTCGGTCGATAAATATCCGACGACACCTGGAAAAGAAATGTATTTGATAAAATTGTTATTTGTCAACTGTTTCTGTTTGTTAAATCAGTTTAAAATTTTAAATATCAACAAAACTTAGGCCTAAAAATAGGAATAAGAATTTGTTTTATTTATTATTTAGTCAGGGTTATTTGAAAAGATTTTAAGAAGTGAGCTTTTCTACATATTAAAATAAGGAGAAATGCATTCCTCTTACATGTAGAAAAAGCAATAAAGGAGTACATCAAAGAGAGGAACAATTTTCAGATGAATCTAAAAGAAAAGAATCAGTTACAAAATAAGAGAAAATCAATTTTCCGTTTATTTATATTCAAAACTCGTCTTCTGCGATGACTTGACACAGCAGGAACAGCCCTTCACGAGGCAGCTTGCTCTTAAAAAGACGCTAGCCGCCCAACGAAGGACTATTTCGACTTTGTCTATTTTTGATCCACTCGTGTTGTGAAAACATCATTTTTATAACACTAGAAATACTGCATATTACGAACATTTGTTTTTTTTTAAAAAAAAAAAAATAAAGATGACGTTATTTGATGTAACCAATCACATTGCAAGTCAAAAATGCAAATGGCGCCTAAACTAGTTCTCCACTCTAAGTTGAATATGTGAATACCTGAGGTAGTTACACATCAATTTTTATACAGAAAGTTAATAATAGAATTATTTTATGACCAACTGATCTATGACCAATATATTCAAGTAAAATCGAGTGAACACAAACTTTTAAAGCCAGTGTTTTGACACTCCTAGTTATTGTTTAGCGGTCAGGGTAGGTATCATAGTGGTGAATTCCCAAGTTACTTTAGGTGTTCAAACATAATCCCCTAAATGGAAATACGCCTTTCAGTACCAAAGGACTTCAGATGGATTTCTGACAAATTGTAGCATATGTTGCCGTTCAAAATTAAGCAGGCAATTATTATTGATGATGCCACTCCCACTCTTTTCAAACATTTGACACACACTGCTTAGTAAGCCCATTCTTAAATTTTGAATCAAACTGACATCTTTACAATATTCAAAGTTTTTCGACCAGCATTTTTGATTAAGTACCTCTGTATTCATAAACCAAGAAACAAAATATCCGCAACATAAAAACAAACCACTAGAAAATAATAACCAATAACATATTTCTAGAAAATCACCTGGTATATCAGTCAAAGGCTTCAAATAAGGAAATAGATGTAAACTTGCATTTCCCTAAAACAACAAAATATTAGAAACAATATTTTTTAAAGTAAAAAAAAAAAAAAAAAAACTTTACCGTTAAGGATTCTCTTTTCCTGCCACTTGTTACAATAGTGAATCCCTGGGTTTCAATAGCCACTCCAGTTCTTTGAACATGCTCTTCAATGTACCTGAAAAATAAAAATAAAAGCCAATTAAAATAAAATTTAGAAAAAGGGAAGGGATTATTTTTATTAGTCACATTAAAATCCTGTTTGGCTTAGAAAAAACAGGAAATTAACTTTGATCGAGATAAAAAATTTCTTGTTAACAAATTGTGAAATTTAAAAAAAGAAAAATCCAATTTCTCTTTTTTGTTGCAAACATTAATCTTTTTTTCTTTAAATCTTTAATTCCTTCTTCACGAAGAAAAAAAAAATTTCGTTCTGCCACTTCAATGTTCGACTAAATTAAACGTGCATTAAAAAAAGTTTTTTTGAAAGACATTATTCATGTACATTATGGAATTGTTTAATTTCAAGTGAAAAGTTCGAGTGAAAAAATTAAAAAAATGAATCCTGTAAGTCATGTTAGTCACGTCCTAATTCTTGTTCAGTCAAAACAGGAAATTAGAAAAGTAAAAGTAAACACGCTACTTAAATATCAAAGTTAATACTCGTTGACTTTTAAGGTATTTGAGTAATTTGAGTTTTAAGTTTTGGGAATTTGAATTATTAAAACTACAAGTTTGGTTCATGAGTAAAAAAAAGAACTGCAACATCCGTTAAAAGCAGGAGAATTCTCTAGTGGGTCTGAATTCCTGAATTCGAGAGTATTAAATCTATTAAAATTCTTTACGATTCTTTCCAGAGATGCATTATCTCTTCACTTGTCTAAAAATTACCTGTAAAATTTTTATTAAAATCCCATCAAATACCGAGATTTTTCCTCGCTTGAGTCTACTAGATGCCGAACAGTGTCCTTAATGTACGAAACATTTTTATTTCTTTTAAGGTTTGATAAAACTTCTAGTCATTTTAATCCCCAATCCTTGTATTTTCACACAGCAATCTGACAATGAACACCGCCATCATTTACTCCCGATCCAACAATTAAACCCTGGATCAATCGGATGTACGTCATAACACTGAACTCCCAATTCCCGATTAAATCTTACATAAGTGAGTACTTTTTCAGAGAAAAATCCAATCCACACAGCTCTCAGCAAAACATTTCATACCAAGCATATAAAGGCAAATCAAAACTTCCTAATTCCCTCAATTTTTAATCGGTTGACAAAAATTCCTATCATTCCCTTCGCTTTTATTCCCCCTTTTGATCAATTCTTGGCCATTTTTAAAATCACATTTGACCATTTATTATTGTATAACTAAATGACTATAAAATGATCGCAAAATAATTTCCACCCAAACCTTTCAAACCTACATTTTACATCCGTTTGACCTTCCTGATATTAACCATACACACACTACAAAAAAAAAAAAGATATAAACCACCTGGTCCAACTACAGTTACGATCAAAATAACACAAATCCTTCCATATAAGAACCTTAAATCATTAAAAACTGAATTTCAAAAACTCCAATTGATGAAACAGAAAAAAAAAAATTCATTTTTACTGTACCAATTGATGAAACTGCTCTTTCCAGCCGAATGATTGCCGATGAGCATCACGATAATTTTCTTCCGAGGAGCAAGTAATTTCAAACCGAGACTTTCCGCAATCGTAATCAACCCTGTAAAATTTTAAAAAAATTTTTTTTAAAATAAAATCAAAGATTTATAAAACACAAAAAAAATTTTATTTCTCCGATCAAAAAACGAAAATAAAAAAAAAATTCAATTTTGCAATAACTCCCAATTGAGAAAATTACCAAAATAAAGATGGCATCTTTTGCTCTTGAGATTACTGCAGCAACAGCTGCGACAAATCAATAAAACTTAAGCTCCATTCTACAAGTTAAAAGTTAAGAAGGTAAAAAAAAAAAAAAAAAGATAATATAAGAGAAATTATTTAAAATCCATTTCTCGTTCACTTACATTTTTGGATGTCTAATCAGTTGGGCTGCGTTTGTTAAAATGGTTGGTTTGATAGGAAATGCGCCAAAATTTTACTTAAAGAGGGTCTTTTTTTTTCTTGTGAAAAAAGTTTCTACCTCTTCCTGTGACTCTCGTCACATTTGTGATAACAGAGGGAGATGAGGAAGTTTTTCTTATCAGGCTTCAAACAGCTACAGTCTGAGTAGTGGACGGAAAAGGACTGGTCATTTGCTCAACACACTCCCCCTTGTTCATAGAAATTTCGTATCCGGTTTAGAAAATTTGGATCATAAACAATTATATTTTGTCAAAGAGTGGAGAGGGAGGTGGTTATTGGTAACAACAATTTTCAGTTTAACAGTGAATACTATTTTACGGAAGAGACCTCTATTGAGAAAATTTTGTACTAATATCTTTGTGCAACCTACAGTATGTCTGAAACTGCCTACTTGGCGTCAATTTACAGTATGCTGTTTTTGTTTATGATAAAATTAAACTTGCATCTCTTATATTTCCTTTTACTTTCTTTTGCTGTATGTCTTATGGACTTGTGTTCGATGCGAATGATCACGGTGTTGCTGGCAGCGAAAAGCTGCTTCATCTTCAGTATGTAGTTTATTTGAATTCTTATACAGTTATGGACTATAATGTTGGTCCTAGTGGTTACAGGCCCCATTAATTCATGTTTAATTTTACTGATTGTGACATTAGATTGTCTGTTTTCAATTGACACATAAGATAATACTTAGTAAAGAAGGCTGCGTATGACCGTAGTTGTCGATAGTGTCGTTAGCGGTGTTAAGTTTAACTCTTCTTCTTTTTTGATGGCGATGTTACTACTATGGTTGTGGTGGATTAAGTCTTAGTGGCTGTCGAGGAGCCGTTTCTACATTCCTTGGTCATCAACAAGTTCAAGCTCGGCCATCAATGCTGACAAAATTCGCCGAGTGGACAAATTGACTACTGGCGAATATGTCACAAAATAATCTTCTCCCTCATTCTGTGTAAAGCCTTTGGCCATCAATCTTGCCTTATACTTGTCAATTGTACCATCTGCTTTTCTTCTTTGGCACAAAAATCATTTGGATTGAACCTTCATTTTTTGGTTTTCTATCATTAATTGACAACACATTTGATATGGTGAGATAATGTAGAATAGATAGGACGGTATGATAGGTGTTTATACTCTCTGTAGAAATCCCTGAATTTCCAGTTTGTTTATACAATTCTTTTCTTCTTCATGTTCTCATATATCTTTCAATTATTAGTAGTAATGGGCAAGGAATCTTGTTTCAAATAACAATTTTTCATGCTGGATTTTCACATCCAGTCAAATTCAAATTTGTGAAGAGTCTAGTTATTCACCAGTATTCAGTAGTAACCCCCTAATATTAAACTCTTACTTTCTTCACATCAAGTGTCTTGGAAGTAGAGGTTTCAAGTCTTAAGACCTCACTAAATCATCCAATTAGTAGAAGGAATGGGCAAAATGTACAAAGGGCAAGGACACACATGAAAGCTGTTGACTATTTGCTCTTTGTATTTCTCATCTTCTAATTCCCATTTTCAGAAATTTGGGTGGGTTAATACATTTCTACTTTACTTATTAACCCGTATCATTACTTCCACCTATGCAGCACTAGAATCAGAGAAGCTCTAACAGAACTTTCAGTACAATGTCATCCACTCAAAAAAAAAAAAAAAAAAATCTGAACCACATTAAAATTTAAGAGTTCCAAATCAATATTATCATGTTTGGACTACTGATTTTGGAATTAGTAACAGTAACTTACAATTCCACTTACTTTCCAATCACAACTTTTTGACCATCATTATGACCACTTTTATCTCCCATTCCCCTCCCACTTTACTCTTTCTTAAAAATCCTTAAATGCCACTACTGTTATTAACATTCCACCAACACTAATTACACAAGCCTACTCATTGTAACAATCCTTTTAAACAATGGCACATCCCAGTGTTGTAATAAGGTTTCATTTAAACATTTAACGATGAAAAATCTCAATTAAGAATCAATTTTTTGAAATCCTGTTTGAATGCATGCAAAAAGTGGGTGGTTTTTACAAGGCTTCGCAACGATGAAAAACCCCTACAAATTGAATGAAGATGAAAGATTTAATCTGTCAAATTAAACCCTAAGGTTTTTAAACTTAAGTACCCCTTATTACATAACCCCGTTATATCGTCAGCATTGATTACTTTCAAAGCAATACCCGATCTGGCACTTAAATGCCTTTTAATTAAGACTCATATTTTCATTTCTCCGTTACGTGTTGTTACAAAGACAGATTGTGGGGATAATGAACGTACCATTTTCTTTTTCCTTTCGGGAAAAAAAAAATTGGTGGTCATCCAAAAGTCAGAGGTTTAAAGGGTCATAGGTCGTTCACCTTGTGCAAAAAAATCCACCCGTTTGCTTTTATCTTACCATTTTCGGGGTCCGTGTAGAGCGTGTGGCACTCTTTTAAGACTTTTTCGTTGACAGAAATTGTGGCCGAGTCGATCGTGTTGGTAGCATTTCGCTGTTTTCCTTTAGCTGCCATCACTCCAACCACTTTTCCACTAGAGATGAAAATGGCGGACCTATGCCATTGGGTATCGTTTAATGCTTTAATCCAAACGGTTTCAAAGTATGACGTCATATCTTACATGAACGTAATGTTAATAGTGAGATTTACTGACGTTAGAATATGAGACCGGTTCGATACATGTAAAAAATGATGGTCGATTGGCGCTGTCAGCAGTGTTTGCCGCCATTTTTAGTCCCGCTTTTAAATATTTAAATCGTTGTATAAAACGAGAAGTTGATTTAGTAGGATAAAATAACGGTAAATTTTTAAATAAATACGTTTTCATACTTTTTTACATATTCTTGCTTGTTTGCATCACGCCTGCGCAGTCATTTGAGACTTCCGGTAGGGTTTAAATTGCCTACGTTTCCGAAACGTTATCTCCCTACAACAGCACTCTGATTGAAATAGTAGGAGACCACTACATTAATCTTGAATGCCAATTAAAATTACTTGATATCCTACGTTTCAGCTCATTTAAACTTCAACAACGCATTTTATTTACGAAATAAAAACAGGATGATAACTAGTTACCAGTGTTTTGTGTCCACTTGAAAAACATTAAAAAAATAAAATCAAAAAGTAAACAATAAATTTTACTTTTCATGACAAGTACAATTGGAATGTCCACTAACCCCAGTCAATTTAACAATACACCTAATGTAGGTTTCTTTAGGGTTTTTTTTTTGAATTTATAAACGCAAGGAATGATAAAAAATCCCATTTAACCAATTAAATTCATCGATAATGTAATTTAAAAAAAAAAGTAAAAAGTGAATCAAAGTTCTTCATGAGCATGAGGGTCTAGTTGTTTTGTAGGTTGAGTGCATGACGCCGGTGTCAAAACATCGAATAAGTATTTACATTTCTCTGGTTCGCTTACTTTGATTAATTCATTTTTAGCACCACACATAAGCCGAACCTAGAAAAGACAAAAATTTGATATCTAAAGTTATAAACTTTTTTTGGGGGGAGGAAACACGAACCTCAGTAGACCTGGACGGACCGTTCCAACATCCTAATCCATTATCATATTTCATTTTAGAATATTTATTTTCTTCTCCGCCTTCCCAACTACCCCAGGTTCTGTAATGTTAATTGCTTATAATATTTTTATATTAAATTTTAATTATTTGGTGTACCCTAAATTAATACTGGAGCCATCTTTGGGTTTTTGTGTTGTTTTGTCGAAAAAGCATAAAGTGTAAGTATATTCATGGTCATTGTAGTCCATGCATTGTTCATATAGTGATGAGAATTCATCGTTGGGTCCATAATCAATTCCTAGAACTTTTTTCACTTTACTAGAAAAGAGAAATTTTATAAATTGAAAAATTCTTGCTCTGGGTTTATGTTCCTACTCTAATTCATTTTCGACATCTCTGGCTTTGCGTTCCGCTTCTCTGAATTCGTTTCTGGCATTTTCAGCGTCTGCGAATGCAATTAAACGTAATATTTCAGTTTAATGTGTGGTTCACATTAGCGTAAAAGCAGTGTAAATGTACTGAATTATACACAAATTGATATAACCATTAGGGATTTTTAAATTAAAAAATTCTCCTTTCTACTTTCAAATCAGCCAATCACAAGCTGTGGTGTTCATTACGTCACAGAATTTCTCAAACATGGCGCTCGCTTCTATCGCCATTTATGACGATTCACAAATGGCTTATTTTGAGCCCATTCAGATAAACAATATAACTCTTCAACATTTTTTAAAAATTTGTATCATCGGTAAAAGTAAAGCTAAGTTCATTGGCTGTGTTCACATAACAAGAACCTCTGAACCATCTGAACCAATGTGAACCATGCGTAATAAAATTCACCATCTCTCGTGTCGAGAGGTTCGACATCAACATTCTCAGCTGTAGAAATATAGAGAATAGTTATAAACGTTCATGACGTCATATAATCGATTGTGGTGATCTTTGATGTCAACCCCCTACCGGACAAATTCTAAAACTTATTAAGCCATTTTTTTCTCAATCTTGCAAGCTTATTTTACAATAATATTTTTTTTTGTAATAAAATTTAAGAGTACCATCAATCAGAGCCTGTGTTTCTTCATCGTACATTGGTTTCTCCGGTTCAGGTGCTGGTGTCGTTTCAACTTCTTCTTCATATCCTGGAGATAACTGTTTCATCATCTCGTTAAATTTCGGTCGGTTTTTCTTCTCTTCGTCTTCTTCTTCCTCTTCTTCTTCTTCTTCCTCATCATCTTCCGTTTCGGAACTTTTCATCTGTTCTCTATAAATTTCTTCGCTTATTGCCGGATCCGGGTGAATTTCGGCACCTCGTTCTGGTACTGTTTCTTCCGGTGGTGTAAACTGAAATTGAGAAATAAGTCATTTAAAAATAAATAAATGAATTATAAATTATAAACAAACCATTTGTTGTAAATTATAAAACGGTTTTATCAAAGGCCAGCTTAAAGTTTTGAATTCTTCCATCTCAATTTCCTCTTTCTCAGCCAAAAAATACTAAAAACAAAAGTTTTTAAATTTTTTTTATTCCGTTTACTTAGAAAATAATTACTTGAGCCTCTTCCGCAGTCACTTGTCCATCCTTATCTCTATCAAACGACCAACGACCCATAATTTCGTCAACTGTAATCCTAAAATAAGAAAATTTTTAATTCAGATTTCTCCTAATTTTTAATATTTATTATCGTTTCTTACTTTCCGTTTTGATCAACATCCAATTCGATAAACGCAGCCATCGATAATCGTTCGTTTTCTTCAGCTGTTTTTAGTTCCTGTTCTTCTTGGATCAACTTTTTCCTTTCTGCAAAGAAGTAAAAACAAGGTCAAGTATTTTTTTTAAAAGATGTTTCTCAAATACCTTCTTCTTCTTTATTAAACTTATCAACAGCTGTTCTTTCCAATTCCTCTTTCTGGTTTTTAATATTGTCTTTCTCCTCTTTAATAGCACTTAATTCATTCAACTCGCTTTCTAAGTCCTTCCTTTTATTCTCCCTCTCCTCTTTTAACTCTTTCCCTTTCTTAATCAATTCCTGCTTCACTTCAAACCCTCTCGCAGTCATTTCCAACTGCGCTTGCGCAGCCTCTCGAGCTTGACGCCCGAGTTCTCTATAAAAATAAACACGATGTAAAAAAAATGACCCAATAATTTTTTTTTAAAATAACATTCTTACGAATAGAACTTGCGTGGAAATACTGAATTTCCTTTTCCTCCATTTTCACTATCCGAAAGACGTCACCAAAGAAAAAGCAAGAACTTCCAGAAAACGTGAGTTGCGTATTTACGTCAAGAAATCTCGCATGTTTACGATACCATCTCGTATTGCCGTAAATGCAAATGGCGGATTCTAACAATTAAATTGAAAAACGGAGATTTCGTCACGTAAATAAGCAACTCCCGTATTCCGGAGCAAACCCCTTGTCATTGATGACGTCGTACATAGATTTGAAAAATGGAGTACGAGTAAATATTTTAAAAATTTCCAACTTCGGGAATTTGTTTTCAAAATTTTGTACACAAATGTCGAGTGGGATAAATGTTCTTTCATCATTTCCAAAATTTCACACCAGTAAAATAAAACTTACTTGCAATAATTTACACAATTTGCTGAACTATTATATTCATCACTAGAATCACAACAATCTGAAATAAAATAAAATTTGTTTATATTTTGTTTACTAAAATTTAAGCTAAACTAAATACCACAAATGCCATCATTGACACGTGATGAAGGAATATTGAGCGGTTTATGTCCGGCATTAGTGCAATGAAACATTCCATTGGGGCAAGCGGCTGTTCCTAAAAATAACAAATAGTGTAAATAAACGATTTTTTTTGTTTTGTTTGAGTAAAATCGATTTTATTACCTGGCTCATCTGTTCCATCATTGCAATCACAATAATCGTCATTTACATAATGAAATGGAATTGTAAGAGATCCGTCTAAGCATGTAAAATCCCTGCTAGGGTCATAAAATACTTTTCCTGAAAGGAGAAAGTCACATGGAAAATTATTCTTGTTTTGTTTTGAGTATAAAAAGAATCTTACTAGTTAGTGATACGCCTCTCGGTCGGGAAACTTCGACAGCATTTGAAAACTGAGAATAATTTAATCCTATGCATATTAGCAAAAAAATATATCTTAAGATTTGAGTTCCTAATTTTCTAAGCAAGAGTGTTTGGCCCGTCGCCATCGCCATCATCACAGTCGGCGTTTTCATGGCCAATCAGTGGTTGCCCTCTAGTGCCAAAAAGGCCAATCCAGTAGCGCCAAGACAAGGATACACGTCACGAATTGATTTGCAGTGACCTCTCGTGAGGAAAAGTAGAACATTTGCGTAAATATAGTCCGCCAGGTATAAATCCGAAAATATCGTCCAACCTTACAAACGTATTTAATAAATAAAAAAAATAACGTACAATAAATTTCATTATATTTTTTAAAAATTACAACTATTAATGTACAAAATATCCAAGGGAAAAATGCAAATTTAAAATTAAAATCGGCATTTTTTATTAATATTGTATTTTGTTTTGGGCCGCTTTGTCTGTTGGTCAATGACTTCTTTTGGATCATCTGCAATCAAATAAAAAAGTAAAGTTAGTTCACGTAATCAATGCTTTTTTACTGCGGTTACAAGATAGTAAGAGCAGGGCAATAAAACTCGCATAGGCTTTACTAGTAATTTAATAAAATTTATTCACTTACTTTCTTCATTTCTACGTTTCAATCCTGTAAATGAACTTTCCGATCGCTGATATATTTCATTACCAATAGTAGTCTTTTGCGTACCCATAATGGCTTCGATAGAAAATTCTTTATCTAATCCTAGTATTTCCTGGAGCGTCATTAAACTCCTTTTCGGGGCACGATTGTCCATACAATTGTCTATTGAGGTAATGTTTGGAAAAACGGCAGGTTGTGCGTGGCTGTCGGTTACTTCATTGTTAGTAATCAAAGTAATGGAAAATGTTTCGCAATTATTTGATGGATTAGTGAGTTGGTTGACTTGAGTTCCTGCCATTGTTTGTCTGTTTGTCTTCATCCTGGCATTTGGCGACATGTTTTGACATGTGCGTATTTGCAGGCGAACTACGGAAGGCCGTTGGTAACAATTCATTAAATATTTTTATTTTACGAGTGTATAAAATCCAATCGTTAGTGCTTAAAGCGTTAAAAATTATCCTTCAAAAATATAGGAAATGTTTTCTTTTCATTTGACAAATGGAAACATAATCTTAATAAGGGCAGATAATTCCTGAAAAGTATGGTACCAATGTTACAATTTTAATAATAAATTGAAATTTTGAAACTGACTCATCATCAGAATTTATCCTCTCAATTAATGGAATAATTTCTGTAATCTCATCTAGAACTTCATTTTCCAACTGAAGATCTTGAATCTCATAAATAAGTTGATTATAATTAGCAAGTTCGTCAATGTTTTTATAGGAATAAGTAATCGGTTCATCGTCAATTTGAAATCCTGAAATCACACAATATTTTTTGAATAAAATATTTTACAAATAAAATTAAATAGAAACCTGAATTCAGTTCAGTGCTTTTATAATTAATCTGGAAAAGAAATTAAGAATTGAATCCAACGTTTAAAAATTTGTTTAAATAATTTTTACATTAATTTTGGACATAAATTCATTTCGCGCTCGACATTTATTCGTCTGTAAATTACTAGGTAACGATTTCAAAACACGATCATAAGTATTGAGACATTTTCTCACTTCATTTGGCAACCCAAACTTCCTGCAAATTAAAAAAAAATATAAATTTTAACATTAAAACTTTATTATTGTTTATTAACTTACGGAAGAATTAGATCAGGTTCAGTTGTCTCTTTTTTAACATCGGGCGCTGATTGGACTTTGCGTTTTGGTATCGTCCCGCAGTCGGTTTTATCAGACTTCTTCCTAGACATTTCCTGCGCTTTTACCACTGTATAGGATTTGTGTTTTTTATTAATTTTAGTGTCGCTCGATCTGTGTTGCTGCCGAATTAATTTTGCTTCTTCGAGTAAACTTTGTACGGATGCTAATTCTTTTTGCGTAATTGTAATAGACGAATCATCATTTACTTAAAAAAATAAATATTTGTTTGATTAAATATATATATATATTTTTTTTTTTTAATTTGTACCTTTAGGAACATCCCGTTGTTTCTTTTCTTCAATTTCGTCAGTTACTTTTCTAATAGCGTATATAAAATTCCCGTACTCTTTGCATGTTCGATAAATTCCGTTCCGTTGAAACTGTATAACTTCATTTCTCTCGGCAAAACGTTTCAGTAACCTATAAATGTTTTTATAAAAATACAATTACTTTACTTTTGTCAATATCATATTTACAATATCATTTTCTCCTTCGCTTCATCAATTGCCGCTTCCATTACAGTCACACCATATATTCAAACTACTATCTCAATCGCCTTTTAGCGGCAACCCAAAATGTCGGACAATACAACAGAATTTCCTTATGACACGTGAAAACAACCACCGAGGTAACTGTATTCCAAATAAAATAAATAAAAAAAAAACTTTTTTTAATACTATACTCCAAACTCTATTTATTTCAGATGACCACAGTTCCTAGCGCTAATGTGTGTTTATACAAGGAAAGCGATTTTTATTTATCAGTTCCCCGCTGGTCGGCCGATGCCCAAGTGAATTCTCGTGGCTTCCAAGCCACATCCGCCTTCGATTCTCAGCTACAACTCGGCTGGAACGAAGCTAAACATAAAGGCTGCTTCAGATACGATCTAGACAACCTAGAAACTCGCATCTTACCCGGAAAATTCAGCTTCGTAGCACAATTAAACGTAAAACGTGCAATCCAAAGACGTAAACCCCAGGCAATCCAATCCCTAACTCAACCGTTCGATCCCACGCAATTCAATTTCAGCCACGTAAAAGCCGAAGAAATTCTCTTCGAATTACGAAGAACGGACAAACAGGCAAAACACAATTTAATTTTTATTAATTAAAATATTAACACCAAAGTAATCTGTTTGCAGGATTTAATTCCAGAGCGCCATCTAGTGATAATAAACATAAGCCCATTAGAATATTGCAACAGTCTTCTAGTTCCGTCAATTGACCGTCAACAACCGCAAGTTCTAGATGCCGCTGGTCTTCGATTGGCCATCGAATCTGTTCTACTAAGCTCCTCGCCATCATTTCGCATTGGTTTTAACAGTTTATGCGCATACGCAAGCGTAAACCATTATCATTACCATATGTTTTACCTCAATGCGCCGTTGTATATCGAAACAGTTCCTGTAGAATACCTAGCAAATGACTGCTATGAAGTATGCGATTACGCTGTACCTGGATTCGCATTCCAACTCGAAAACGGTGACATTGATCGATTGGTAAACGCCGTCATGCGGGTTGTAATTCAACTAAGAACGATTAATGTTCCTCACAATTTGTTCGTGACTCGAGGAGCAGCTTTTGGAGAGTTTAATCCCATAACGTATTCAACCGTTAGAGTTTTTCTCTGGCCTAGAGAGCCGTGTGATGATGATAAGGATAAAACGGCATTTAATGTAGCGTGTTGCGAGATTTCGGGTCATTTGCCCGTTAAAAATGAAGAGTCATTTCATTCCCTGACGGAAGGGGAAGTTGTAGAGGCTTTGCGAAGGTCGTGTGAAGAGACGTATCGGTTTGTACGGCATAAAATATTCACGAATTAAATTTTTTTTTTATATATTAAAATTAAAATGTTACACTTTAAAATTTGAAAATTGTTTTGCTAAATAAAATTTGGTATATGGTTTTACAAGTTGTTTCATTTCACTTGACTAGATATGACTAGGATTATAAAAATAGTTGTTTTAACAAACTACGTCATCGTCGTCATTGTGATCGATGGGATTCATCTCAATGGGTTGGGTAACCTGTAAAAGAGAAATTATTTGTTTTAAGTTTACGTTTAAGTTTAAGATGTTGCAGCAAATTCCCGCAAGATGGTGTTCTTGACCAATGAAATGCAGATACTAGAACTTTTCTAGCCAATCACATGGATGCGAGGTAAGTAAAAATGGCGAATGACTCCCCGCACTGTGATTGGCTAAAAGGATTCCAGAGCACTATCTGGTGGAAACTTGTTGTACCATCCAAGTGTGAACATGAATAAAGTAAAAACTAAACGAACACTATTTTAACCCGGTTCAAAAGTCTAATATTATTATCCAGATTTATTGGTAATTTGAATTTTACTTTTTGAGATTGATGTTTTTTCCATCCATGCTGTATCTTACGAGCAGCACTATTACTTCTAATATCATCCAATTTTTTCTGGCGTGTTTCATCAACCTCTTTCTGATGTCTCTTCCATTGCTTCTGTATTTTCTTGGCCGCTACATTTTGACGAAAATCTTCGACCACTTGAAAATCAACAACTTGAGACGAATCTCCACCACCTTTAGATTCTTCTTGGTTCTCTTCAGGTGATTGTGCAATTGCAATAGTTGCCGGGCTTTTGCAGGGAGGAGTAGCAACTTTAACAGTCGGCTGAGGGCTCTCGGCCGGGTTTTTGCAGGGAGGACTAGCAACGTTAACAGTCGGCTGAGGGCTCTCGGCTATTGTTGTGTTGTGACTAGATCTCTGGAATGATAAATCGACAAAATTATAATACAGTAACTATATACTTTTAATACTTAAAAAAAGAAAAGAAATACTTTGCTGTCAGAAGCTTTTTTCACCGTAGCTTGCATTACCCACTGTTCAGTATCGGTAGGAACGGAGGTTTGATTGCTACTCGGGATTGTAGTAACGCTCGTACGTGTGCTGCTTCTAGCCGACAGTGTTCTCCTACTGTCGTTCGAAGGCGTTACTTTTGAGAGATCTAGTTCCAGTTTATTCAAACTTCTTTTCCCAGTCAATCGCGGTGACTCCATCTTTTCTGCCCCCTTGCGACGAGGTGAAGAAACAGAGCTGCTTCCAGCTTTACGAATATCTAAACCTTTAGTTTGTGCAGCTTTTCTCACGGTACTGGACATTACTATTGGATCATTTGACTTTGAAAATGCTCGGGTGATAGGAGCCGATGTACCGCGGCTTGACGAATTGTCTGTAGTATCTTGTTGAGTTTGAAGTGGTTGAGATCCGGTCGTTCGAATGTGTAATTCTCGTTGTGAAGGTTTGAGACATTGCAAACTTGAAAGCTGGGAACGTAAGGATTTGACTTCTGCACTGGATTTAGAATAGAAATTTAATGTTTGAGATAAATTGTGATTTTCTTTTTTTTTTTTTTTTATTGTGTATTGTACTCTTTTGCTTCGGCCAATTTTTGGTATCTTTGAGCCAATTCTGTTTGGGTTTTTAATTTTTCTTCTAAACGTTTTTTATCCAGAGATAAGTTCTTCATATCAACACGTGCAGTTTCTGGACGTTTAGGTGGAGGTTTCTAAAAAATAAAGTTTTAATATTTGTTTCGTTATATTTTCATTTAATGATTCATTTACTTTTTCCAAAGTTGAAATGATTTCAACAAGTTGCTCTTTGCTCATGTCGATGTAATTTTTATCACTTTCCAATTCTTCTGCAGCTTCCTTACGGTTTCTACTTGAACTCGAAGGAGTTTTTCTACGTATTGAAAATTTTATTTTATGTTTTTGAATAGAATAAATTGTTTGATTTGTACTTTTGATTCACACTTTTCAGTCTGTTAATCTGAAATCGGGAAAAAAAAGTTTTAATAAATTTTATTTTATGAATGAATTTTTTTAAATTTTACTTCTTGGTAATAAGTGTCCATCTGAATTTTCATTTCTTTCACTTTAGTTGATTTCAAATCAGCTTGTAGTTTCCTAAAATCAAAAAAACTCAAAACTTGAATAAATCAAATCAATCAATATTAATTACTTAAGTGTTTGCTCTTTTTCTTTCAAGCTCAATTCTAATCTAATAATTCGTTGCTTTAGATTATTGATTGTCTGATAAGATAAAAAAATTATTTAAAGATTTCTAAATGAATATCCTGTATGGGATTCACCACGTTCGCTGATGATTTCTTATCGACCAAAATACGACGCAATTCTTCATTCTGTAAATAAATTAAAAGATTTTATTCTTTAATATTCTATAAAACCCTTCTAATATATCAATAAATAATTATTTAAGGCCTCAGTACCTGTTCTGGATCGAGATATTGCAAAATTTGCTTATCCTTTACAAGCAGCATTAAATAAAAGCAAAATTATTGTAATAAAATTAACAATTATCTACTTTTTCGACGTCTGGTTTAAAAGTTTACAGTTTTTATATTGTTTATACTAGTTCTACATCACGTTAAATCTATTAAAAAAACAACCTTTTTGGTATTTTCTTCTTCAATTCGACGAACTTTAGCTTTCAGAAGCGAATTTTCATCAGTAATAGATGCCAGTGACTAAAATCGAAACAAAAATTTAATGTGTAATCTCCATAAACCCTTAAAATCGGTTTATTTATACCTTTCTAAGATGTAAAAGTTCTTCGTGCATATCTTCAGGTGATTTACTAAAGCCTTTGCCAAAAAGATTAGATTTACTACTCGATTTTTTAGCCTTCGATGCCGGTCTGTAAGCGACTACGGTTTTTTTCAAAATTTTCTCCCGGTGTTGCTCCTTAGGTGAGGCCGGAGTATTACTTCCTGTAAAAATTGTAAGCACAATAAGTAAAACTTTGGTCGTTATATCGGTCTTTCACCTGAACTATCATTGCACGTTGTCTGGTTGGAGGCCATAATTTATTTCCACGCAAAACTGAAATATAAAGAGACTATTAGGAGGAAAAATTATTTCTCAATAACATTGTAAACCTAATCAAAAAAATACTACCGGATATTACAAATCTAGTTTCCGTAATTGTATCATAAATAACCAAGCAATATCCTGCCAATTTAAAATCATAGCGTATAAATTACCTGCTTTTATTTATTTATTTAGAAATCTAAAAAATATAAACGAGGAGAATTCGGTTGGGGATTGGCTCTTACATGTTATTATTACACAAGCAAATTTATTTTGTCCGGAAATGTCTATCATTTTACTTCTCAGTTAACCGATAGAGGGGGATGCTATCGGTAATTACGGAGGCGTGATGGACCCAACACAACATACCATAACATGTTGTATTTGATTTTTTATCCTTCTACCCTCTATTTTTTAGCTAAACAGACAAAAGATAACAAATTTTCCAAGTCTTTTTTAATATATTTAACGTAGTGTGCTTTACATTTTAGTTTAAGCGTGATAAAGTAAAATTTTCTAAAAAAACATTATGGATACATTGCAAGATAATATGAAAAAAATGTTTCCTTTTTTCTAAATTATAGAAAAGGTTATTGAATAGTAAGGTAAATTACTGTGTCATAAACATTAGACGTTAAAGAATACTTTACTTTATTTTAAATTTACCGCTACTTAATTTGACCAATCAGCGTGTAGCAAATCATCTATCCTAACATGGCGTCGATAATAAGTTTTAATTCACTGTGTTTATCATCGCAATCTTTATTCCAAAACAAAACAGAGACGAAATATTTTTCTATCTTCAAATGATTAAAAAAAATTATTCCATTACATCACTAACTTTAAAATTCGTCACATGGTGTCTCTGATCGTGTCAGCTGTCTAGTTGTTGGTGGGTGTTACCTCCAAGGTTGAGAGAAGCATCTATAAGGTTTGCCCAGGCCGAGATGCACTGCCATTGGTTGAAACCTTTGACGTCAC
>JAQGAS010000780.1:0-34038 GCA_034686365.1 Pachymerium ferrugineum | reverse complement strand
TTCGTTTTGTTGTCATCGATGTAACTACAGATGCACAGTTATAACACAACAGTATAGATAAATTAACATTTATATCGCTTTTACCTAAAAACCGGCTTTAGTTCTTCCTCCATGGTTCTAACGAAAACGAAGTAATGAAACTAATGATGAACTGTCAAATGATATATCACGAGACAATGAGTAGTGCTGCAAAAGTCACTTGATAGCGAGTGATAAAATTTAGTTGGTATTAGTTTGCAGTGCTTTGTAGTTAGATTCGATTACAACGACATGACATGAGTATTTAAAATTTTTTATAATAAAATTCTTTTTATCGTTCAAAAATTTTAATTTTGATAGTAATGTACATTATTTTTTGTCTAATAAAATTCCATAATATTTAAGAAAAAATTCATGGAATAGTTCGAAATGAAAAATTCACCAGAAGAGGGCGTCGTACACCACACCATTTATCAAATATGCTTGATGTTGATGTAATGCTGAATAATCTTGTTTACGATGGACAAGGCCCACAGAAAAGTAATTCTAGAAAGGTTGATACCTTTGGTTCAAAGTATTTTTGAATTTGAACGTGTTTTGGACAAATCCCTAGAATTACAACTATTTACCCAGCCGATGATACTCGATATTAAGGTGAGTTCTCTAAAGTGAAACTATAAACATATATACACGATTAATATGAATTTTGTTTACCTTCAAGGATGTGAACGTCAGCAGCCACGAACAAAAAAAAAACTTTTTCCTAAACACAAGGACACGAGGCCCAGAAGCTTTTTCGAAACTAATTAATGTTTTACAGTCGACTAACCATATATTAACTGTTGAAATCCTAACAGCTCCCGAAGATTTTTTTGATAGTGCATCACAATCACACGCCCGTCGCAGTCCTAATTGGCAATTTTCTGAATCCTACGCTGATAAACCTATAGGTATAAAATTTTAACTGTATGTTTTAAGTGTAACCCGGTGTATAATGTCATCAGGTGTTGTACGTGTCCAAAAGGCAAAATACATTAATGGTGCCGACCCCTTTCAAAATAACGTAAGATTTAAATGCAAAAAGCAGACTATAGCATTTTATGTATCAGTTATATACTGTTATTTTTTAGATATATAAAATGACATCAAAACCCAGGGGTTTTGCTCTTATAATAGTTAACAAAACGTTCACCGACCAATCTTTGTACAGAACCCGGGATTGTGCGGATGAAGATTTAAGGTTAATTAGAGAACTATTTTCTCAACTAGGATATGATACTTCATCTTACTACACCGATGTGAAAAGAAATGTACGCTTAAATACAACTATTATATTTAAATTCATGTATATAAAAAAAATTTTTTTAATTTTTTTAAGGCGGTAGATCCAATCGTCGATAATTTCATCCAAAAGTTTAAGACCCAAGATGTTGATTCTTGTGTAGTTGCCATCAGTTCACACGGCGAAAGAAATGGATTTGTTTGCGTCGATGATGAAATTTTTGAAACTGAACTATTAATTACAAAATTCAACAATGTAAATTGTGGGATATTAAGGGGCAAGCCGAAAATGTTTTTCATACAAGCGTGTCGTGGGGACGAGACCAACGATGGTGTCCCATTCATTATTGACGCTTCTGATGCCAAGCCGGAAAACAAATCGCCAAATGTAAACATTACTAGCAGTTATCTGCCAAATACGACTGATATATATGTTCTTTATGCTGTTCAGCTCGGTAAGAAAATGTGAGCTATTTTAATGATCAGTCTTTATATCTTTTCAATTTCATTTTAGGGTACAGGGCATACAACAACCAATTGTTAGGAAGTTGGTTTTTTAGTACAATTACTAAAGTCTTTGCTGAATATGCGCGTCAAATGGAATTTTTACATTTATTGGCAGAAGTATAGGAACCTTTTTTTTTTTTTTTTACAGAATTTTGTATTAATGATGTGCATTTAGGTTAACGAACACATTTGTCGTTTGAAAACATGGGCCGGCGAAAAACAAGGCACCGAGTTTAGAAATCTTATGTGGCGGAAGAAGTTGTATTTCAACCCTGGGCTATAGAACAATGAGAAACTGACTGTTTTTGAGCCTGTGATAGTTTTTTGTAACGATCATTTTCACATTTATATGCAATGTCAATAAAATAATTCGTAAATTGGCTAAGTTTTTATTGTAAAAGTAATAGAAAATTAAAGATTTTTACACGGTAAATTATGCACATTAAAACATAGTATTCAAATTCATATAATTTACAATGTTGTAGTAGTGACAGGACTGATCCCATGAACTAACACAGTTGGGGGTAAGTTAGTGGTCATCAATTCGAGTAGCCTTAAATATTGAAGTCTTTGGTCTTCGTTCTTAGGAGGTGCACTTAAGTAGAAGAACGAAACTGCACTTTGTCCACTTTGAGTGCGAATCATTTCATTCACACTGAAACAAATGAGAAGAATTATTACATTTGTCACAACATTTCTGTGAAAAAATTAACCTTTCAATATATTGCTGTGATATTTTATTTAAATCCATCTCTTTATCTGGTTTATCGGAATACGGATAAAGAGCAAAAACATCATCCCACATTACAACTGATATGGCAGCTTCAATTCTGAGTAGCTTCAGTAAGTCTTCGATTTGTTTTTCCCAGTGTAATGAATCACTCAAATGATTGGTCATGCACAAAACAACTCGCACTGTCGTTTTGTTTTTCCAAGGCGATACCTAAAAAAAAAAAAAATTAACAAAATATTCAAACATTGTGGTGAAAAATTAACAAACCATATTTAAAATGCAGGCCAGCTGCATGACAAATAATGTTGTAGTGTCATATAAACAATGTTTATCAGGCTGAAAGAAATTAACGGGCCAAACATCGATTGTAAGATTTCGTGATCGAGTGACAGCGGTTTTATCCAACAAATGAAAGTGTCGACAGAGGCAAACATTTTTCTGTAGCCATATGGCATCTGCCACCATATTAACGTATTCCAACGGAGAGAGCTGTTTATTCGCGTCTTCATCACGTAATTGAGGAAATGGATGTGGCATATCTCCCAGTTCTACAGAAATGCTGTTTCTTTCAACACTAGGCTCCCTAAAAAAATTTAAAACGTTTTATAAGGGGTAAAATTAAAAAGAAAAAAGATTAACCGTCTTATAAAATCTTCCTGAGGACTATCGTCGTAGAATCCAAATATAATTGTATTCGGTTTCATGGCACCCAGACCGGAAATACGAATTAAGTGGTGCATTCCTTCTCGTACTGAATTCGCAATTGTCAATTCAACAAAAGCTTTCACTTTGAGATGATCGATAAGTTTGAGCCAGTAGGGATATTCATCCTGAATTGGATCTTTGTCAGGATTTACAAACATCGAGCCAACTTTCACATTTCCAAGAACGTATAAACCGCTCTTTTTCAAATCGTTAACGAATTCGATAAGTGGAAAACAAGTACGAGGATTCGTCACCATCAGTAACATCTGCGGTCGCCAAAATTTCACGTGATCTTTTCGCGAATCTAATAACAGAAGGTATTTCCGAACCTAACAGTTCAAAAAATACGATTTAAGTTTTTATAACTTTTAAATTAAGGCTTTCTTACTTGATGGAAAATTAATGCTTGACTAATAGAGCCCCAATTTGATACAGGGGAGCGCAAATGCAATGCGATGATTAACAATAAACACGCAATGATACAAACAGCAGCATAAATCGCGTTGATAACGAACATCATAGACAATGTACCGAATAAGCCCAAAAGACACGTATGCCAGGAGAAGTATTTGAACGATGGCCTAAAACAAAACAAAAATAAATGAATGTCTATAAATTTTTTATGTTTTACAAACCGAAAGTTTGGAGCTGAAGCAAGTTCTAAAGCTAAGCAAGCAATGTTCGTAGCAGCGTATGACAATAGAAACAAAACGGATGTCATTTGAGCGATTATATTCAAATTTCCAATCATACAAATGGCCTGAAATTTTAAAAAGATGGAGATAACTTTGTCACTCACTTTAATGAAGACAATATTACCTGAACTAAAAGATATGAAATGAAAACTGCGAAAATCGGGTTCCCTCTGAAAACTCCTCGAGCAACCGGTCTCAGAATAATACCTAAAAATTAACAAACGTATTAAAAATTTGCAAGACAAACACGATTATCTTAAAATTAAACGGTTTGGGGCATACCAAACAAATTGTCCTTCGCGACCGCCTCTAAAACTCTTGAGGCGCCAATTAAATTACTCAAAGCCGCTGATACAGTGGCCGCAAAAATTCCAATCACCACCAACACGGGAACCAAATTAATGTCTTGCATGAATGTGTAATTATTGTGAAGCAAAAAACTGAATTCAAAAAATTAACATTTCTCATTTTGACGATTAAAAATTTAATTCCGCAAATATTTGCCTGCCTTCTAATTTTTGAACTTCCAAGACCCAGAATAGTTTTAATTAAAGAAGTGATAGAAGAGTGCATGACTTACCAAATAAATCATCTCTGGAAACTGCTTCTAAAACTCTAGATGCACCAATCAAAGTGCTAAGAGATGCAGAAACTGTAGCAGCAAACACACCCACAGCCACGAAAGGTTCCCAAAGATTAAAGCCTTGCATATAGTGGTAATCATTTTGCAAAAGAAAACTAAAAAGAACTTAACTACTTAGTTAATTAACCTACGTTATTATTAAAACTAAGTAAGAGTTGCTATTTAAGCATTGAAATGAGAATTTTAGCAAAAAGCAGAAGGAATTCAAGCAAATATTTGGGAATTTTTTTTTTTGCAACTTTACTTGGAACATGATCCAGCAGTTAGGAGTGACAGAATGATGTAAACAACTGCTGTAAATGCAACTGCACATAGTGTACCCTTTGGAATGGATCGACTAGGCTCTTTCAAATCACCTAAGAAATAGCACTATTTAAATACAAAATCGAAAAATTTATTATTTTTAATTACCAGACATATTAGCACCAGCCATAATCCCTGTAACTCCACTGAACAAAACGCCAAAAACAGTGGCAAAATCAACTGTACCACCATTCGTGTAATCAATGCTGTAATTAGCTTTAAAAAAATGTGTGCAAAAAAATTGTCAAACTCTTGTTGTACATCCTTTATAAAGATATATTTACGATTAAGATTTTCATGGAAAGTTGACCAGGTGAGACCCGTATAATTTGCTGTATCACCATACTCTGTCCGATTTATTTTATTTGCTTCTGGAATTTTCACCTTTAAATATTAAAATTTATCAATTTTTAAATCTAACTAAAATCAAAGTAATTACCTCAATGACTTCGTTCCTGACAAAAATGCTGATAACAACAGAAAACATGCTGATCAAAACGACGATAAATATTATGAGGGATGTTTTAGCAAACATCTTAGCTCCAATTAAACAAATGAATAAATTAAACACTGCTACGACTGAAGCGTATAAAATGTTCCACCATTTTCCGAGAGGAAGCCCACCGTCTCCAACTAAACTACCTAAAGTAATTAGAAATTCAAAATAAACAAACATTTTTACTTTTAGTTTCATTTTTTTAAAATTTATAAATTTTATTAAGTTTTTAAATCAAAGTAGAAGGCAGATTTTATACCTCCACTGCCAAAATTATCTGTCAATCCTTCAACACAGCCTACAATATATAATGCACTGGAAAAAATATTTGCAAAAAAGAAAAGTGTTCCGATACTTCCGCCAAACTCGGGACCAAGGGTTCTACTTATCATATCTTCACTACATTAAGATATCACTCCAACAGAACAATGCAATGTTTATTATTTAGATTAAAATTTAACAAGATTTTAAAATCAAAGGATACAATATACACCTCCGCCTTCAACGGCTCCATTAGTTGAAATTGCGCTAATTGATAATACAGTACATACAAGGATGAAATATGCAAGAAAAAATTGTAATAGAACTTCCAGAACACCAGCTTGGCCGACAACAAAACCTAAAAATTAAAAAAGAACTATTTACTTTTAAAAAATGCAAATAAAAAAAAAGGCAGCACTGTTTCCATTTAAACCATACACATGTTCCACAAGTTTACTATTTATTTTGCAGCAGGAATTATTATGATCATTAACGACAGGAAACAGCTGATTTAAAGGTCAGTTTTTTTTTTCCACATTGATTTTTTTAATTTTGAACTTACCAACACGGAGGAATAAAAGTGCACTGAACATGGAAAGACATACTGGGGTAAATACACCAGAAAATGTAGTTAAACTACGAGTGGATGATTCGGCAGGTCGAATTCCAGCTCCGCTTAAACTACGAAATAGCCGACTTTGTGATAGAAGTGGTGTTCTGTCATTATAGGATACAGATACGACCGTTTCGCTCGTTGGTCCTGCTCCCGGCATCGTTCTTGTTTGAATGTTCATTGTCAACACGTGGAAATGGTTATCAGAAAATTAAAGATAATTCAGAATAATGACAAACATTCATGTGACCATAATTCTGCTTGCAGAATAAACAAGTTCATTGCGCCTGCGCAAACGATATGTTAATTTATCTGGCCACCTAGTGATAGAATTATTGAACAAAAGATATATTTCATTGCAATGTTTAAAAGATTGATTTATTATGAGAATGCATTTACATTTTAACTTTTTATGTACAAATTTAATTTGACACATGCTTCTCTTCAGTGTCACTTGCACCACTGTAACTGAATGTTTGCTAAAATAAAAATTTATAAATAAAAAATTACTTTTTTTTTTAAATGTATGCATAACGTTTATACCAATTTTGCTGCTCTTTTCAGTAAAACAGAGAATGCATAAGGGTTCAGCTGTAATTAAAAAAACAACTCTTGAGTTACAATTTTAATGCAAACGTAATATTTTTACCAATATTTGAGTAGGCAAAGCAAGGCCTTGAAATCGGTACAGTTCTCCATCATCAGTTTCTAATTTATGAACCTAAATAAAAATGATATTATTCTTCTGCCGTTAAAAAAACTGATAAAGCACAAATGAAAAAATTTTACCGCAGCTATAGCAAAGTTGTGAATAAGATTAATATTTGCAATCATTGGTCCAGAACTGATGTCAATATGATCAGCCACACGATATAAAATCACTTTATTCTGTGATGGTGAGTTAGCTGCAATGAATGGAATCTGTTCCGCTTTAAATCTGTTGAAATTCAAAAATTATTTCTCGCAACGTTTATAAAATTCATTAAATACCTATTATCTTCAAACATTTTCAAAGCTACACTTGCATCCACTTCAAGTCTTTGAAATGGCTTATCCTCTGCACAAAACCTTCTGCTAAGCGTGGTTAATACCTGCAGTTCACTCTGAAAATTTAAATTTCAAATTATTCAATTTCTAATGCAGCCAATAAAAGGAAACTAATGTATTATATCTGAGTGTTAATAACATTTTATAGTTATTTCATGTGTTTATTTTTTTAAAGCAATGGACTCTGAAAACTCGTTCTGAAAGTGGGAACTTTTAAACCACTATATAAGCCAGCCAGCTGTGCGCTCCCTTCAAGAGAACTTTCCAGACTTGCATCTGAAGCTACAAACGGAGTTTAAAATAACTCAAACGGCTTTAGGGAAAGTCCCCAGATCCCAGGCAGAAAGTGCCAAGCGGAAAACGCTTAACCCCATCCCACCATCCATGCAATGGCCAGGATCCCTCGGGTGAGCTTTGGATAAGATGGGCATTAATCAGAGGGACAGTAATGCGAGTTGTCCTTTGGACAAACAGAATGGGGCTTACTCGGAAAGTTTCTCATTTTTTATTTTGATTAAAAAAAAAATTACCATTGTAGGAACCCAATTTTCCATTTTAATATCCGCGTCATAAACGAAAGATCCGGACTTGACTAAATGAAAAAATAAAAAAAAATCTCTTAATTAATTGACTTACAATATTCAAATTCCTTTTTACTATTTGTAAAAGGCCAGCTGTGTAATTCGATGAAAAATTCCTCTCTAAATGCCTTTTCGATAACCATCCCGAGAATGAAACTGCAACTTCTCCAAAACACCTGAAATTTTACAGTTTTAAAACAACATTCTCTGACATAAATGACTGGGCTTGTACTTTGTTTACTGGGGTTGGATCATTTTGTTTAAAATGTAAAAATTCTAACTTGCACGTGTCTTTCAAGGGTCTGTGCATATCCCACAGTTTACCGTCTACAACTGCTAATGCTGATTGCTTCGTTACTACTTCGTTAATGTCTATAAAAGATTACAAAAAAATTCTTAATACACGTTTTCGTTTTCATTTATTTTTCTTACGCCTAGCGCAATCATATGGCGTTGAAATATCTTTATTCATAAGAAGTGTGGAATCTTCCGGCGGGCCTGTAACGTGAACTTCAATTTTTTCCATGCGGGTAACTAAAGATCTTTGATTCGCTAGTTCTTCATCGAAAATTCCATTTCTTTTTTTCTTAATTTCTCCATTTGAAAGAACCGATTTTGCTCGTATCTGAGTGCTGTCTATGCCATAGCATCCTGCACAATTAAGGCGCTTTAATAAGTAACTTTGTTCCTTAAATATACTGAACTTACGGCTGAAAGTGAAACGAACAAACTTCAATGGTCTTAAGTACTTCATAATTCTCAAGCAAAAACTTTCAGTTAGATATAGATGCTCCTCGGCATTCAACTTCAGCTGCACATGGCAGACATGATTAATAAAATACTGTGGCGTATAAGGGCCCAACACATTAATAACTTTCACCAAAGGTGATTTTTAAGCTAGTTTTAATACTTTCGTTGATTATTAATAAATGTTAGCATTGTCACTTCAAAAATTAGATGAATGTTTGGTATTAGAGAAAACTAATAAACAAAATAGAAATTTGTATGTCACTAACAAGTTACCGTAGATGGATCGTAGCTAATGGCTCGATAAATAAAGCACTGTGGGTACCGGCGAAACGTGTTCTAGTCCTGACGGTAAATCGTGAGAGAGAGGAGTATTATTTTAGAGTTTTTCCTCTGTCAACCTTGTTTATAATAAGGTAACCGATGGAACGTTCACGTTGATTCGCAGAAAAAAGACAAACCGCTAAACTTCGCAGGATACAAAGGGTATTTTTTTTCTCGTACTGTCACTTTCTGAGATCACAACATTTTCAATTTTATTACAATCCTTATTTACATTATATAATATCAAATTATCTTGTCTTGATACACTATCACAACTTAAAAATTAAAATTCTCTAGACACATTGTCGTTTAACGCATTAACCTCGTCTAAATTGACACTAGTTATATGATACACTTTATTTAACGATTTAGGACAACTAACTGATTGATCCCAAGTCAACACTTCTAAATCTAAAACGTGTAATTTGCCCGTCATATCAACTGCATATAACTCTCCATGATAAGTAAAAGCATCCTCAATATTTTCTGGTGGTGTACCCTGTGTACGCATCATCTTCCAATCACCCCTGTCCTTATCCAAAACGCAGACACGATCAGGCCTGAAATCTCTAAAGGCAATAACATGTTCATTATGATGTGTTGCTATCATTGGTAGTTCTTTATAACATTCTGGTAAATTTGGTAACTCGGTCCAAAATGAATCCTTTTCCATGTGATAACACTCACAATGCACCGTATAACCTCCAATCATGTAAATAACTCCTTTTAATATCGTCATTCCTGCTCTATGCCTTTGAAATCTCATAGGTTGAATGAGTCGCCACATGTGTAATTGAGTGTCAAACGCCTCCACATGTGTCATTGGTTTATTAAAACGGTTTAGTCCACCTGCAACAAATATCATATGCCGCCAATTCACTGCACCAGCTGAACTCCTAGGCACACGAAGAGATGGACCTGTACACAATAATCCAGTCCGTACATTGTACACATATAAATTTGATAATTTAGCATCATCTGTTACTTCTTCCCCTCCTATGAAATATAAATACCCCCTGCAGTACACACTGCAACGTTTCTGTACGGCTGGTGTCGGTATTTGTTGGCCCATTGACCATGCGCCACGACTGGGAAGATAAATGTGTGCCATGAATTTATTCATTTCACCACGTCCTGCGACAAGCAAAACGTTGCATAAATCGTCTTGTAGAGCTTCTTGAAATGCGACTGTTGCTGATGCGTATGATGCTGCGTAGATGGATGGCGCCTTTTGTGATATGTTTCCGGAATATTTCGTCTCTGCGATGTTGGCTGATATTCTAGGTGACGTAGCTCTGAAAAAAGAATGCAGCACTTCAGTGCAAGTTATTCGTATTAGGTTGTAAATGAATGGTAAATTTTATCTATAATAGATGGCAGAATTCTAAGTCTATCATTTGGAACGCAAGGACAAGGACAAGGGCCCACATTGTAGTTTCCAGCACCAACTTAGACTTGAAGGGAAATGAAATTTTCATAGTCTTTCATGTTAACTATTAAGTTCTCTTCTTCGCCAGTAATTTATAAGCTTTCAACTAACTTGACACAAACACATTACCTTTCTTATACTAACAGATCTATTAGTATAAAACTTAATTACAGTCTGAAAAGGCCATACGGGCAGTGCTTTGTTCAAATTTTTTTTTTGTTGCCTCTTTTGCCCCCAATCAAATTAAATCAAACCGAGGTACACAAAAAAAAATACATGACCTGATTTTTTTATGTATAATACATATTGCAATTAGGAAAGGGCATCAGGGCCTTTACCTTTTAACTTTTTTTGCCACTTTTTTGGTGCAAAAAAACTGCAGCCTCAATAGAAACACGGATCTAATGCAAAAAAAACCATGACCTGATCAAGTTTTTTGATGAACAAAAAATGTCGTTTACAGGACATAAAGGGCAGTGCCTTTAGGTTTTTTTTTCAATTTTTTTCTATTTACATTAATTAATAAAGCTGCAGCCCCAACCACGAAATGGGGTCGTAAGTTCAGTCTAGAGGCAGTGAGTTAAGGACCTTATATGTGTTAAGGGAGAAGGCAGTTCGGTAAAGACTTCAGTTAAAAATTACAGTTAAACCATTTTAATTTGTACTGTAAAAGAAAAGAGCATGCACACCTGCAACTTTGCCATTTTGCGCCTGCAATGCGGTCATTGCTTAAATCCAACCTCGGGATCATATCAACTTTCCTCAACTCCTTGCGCATTGCTTGCTTTAATTTCCTCTCTTCAGTAACTATGGGTGCCAATTGTCCCCTTCCGCCAACATTTAAACCTTCTGGAGCTTCGTTTCCCGCTTTTAACGCCTTTTTCATTTCACAAAAGAATTGTAATAGTGGCTTCTCTCTTACCAGTTGCTGCCTAAATATTTCAAATGGCGTCATATGGCGATGGATACAGATTGATTTGGTAAACGTACCTGCAAGGATCTGTTAGGGTTTGCACGTCCACGTAGGAAATAAATTTATCTAAATAAGACCTCCGAATTTTTGGATCGTGATTGATCCAAGATAAAATGACGTGCACTAATAAATCTTGACACTTTCCAACGCTTAAATGTGGATGGGCCAAAATGGCTTTCATACGTTCTGGTGCAAGTTTGAAATAGTCTAAACCTTTTGGAAGTTGATTAAAGTGAATAGCTACTTGCTCTATTATTGTATCACGAACACTCTCTTCATTGAACTCATCCGCCCAGTCCCAAAAGAGACGAAAATGTGTTAAATTACCTAAACAAAATAAAATGAGACTTTCAACATGTGATGTTACTTGTAAGTGCTTTGTCTTGCCTTCAGTAGCTGTACCTTTTAATAACCATTGACGACATAAATAACTAGCACCGCCTTTGATGTCTAATAAATGAACAGTTGTAAGTGTCTTAAGTATCATAGATGAAGCAGCAAAAGGTACATCCGCTTTTCCGAGATACATTAATTCTAACACCATGTCCATAACGTCTTCATCAACATCTTCCATTTCAATTGTAGTAGGAGATCCATCTTCTTGTTTAAGTAGATCATCAAAAAAAGGACTGCTTGTGACTAATACCAAACGATGTGCAGCGAATGATTTTGCACCACATACTATGACAACGTCCGTGAATTTCCTCTGATTTCTCATTCTATTCATTGCTGTACGCAGTCTGAGCACATGTGGAGTTAAATGAGGCATTGCCAGTTCAATCGATTCTAAACGTGATTCCATATCCATCTTGAAGATATATATATATATTTTTAAAATTAGTTTTAAGTTTTTAGTATATAAAATTACGAAAAGAATAAAACAATGTTAGTTAAGGTTAACAATATTTATAGTTCGACTTTTGTTTTGTTTCCATAGTGGCAATTCTTTAAGGTTATTACTGTTGGAGAATAAATATGGAAGTTGTTCTCCCGAGTGCAGAATCAATAAATATGCACATTTCAAAGCATAAAAAGTTTTACATTTTCAACATTTTCTCAATACAGTATATAAGTGAAGCATGTTTATTTGCAGGTGCAATTAACAGTTATAAACAAGTATTTTACATTTACGTAATAAGAAACAGAAACGCAAAATTAAAGCATATCTTAACAAAATTTTATGTTATGAGAAAATCGCTTTAATAATGGTAAGAATGGAAAAATAACCATTTCTTATACATTTTGCACAGCCAAAGGAGGTCACTTAAAAGTAATGATTTATAAAACCGTTTTTCCATCATCACCTTTCAGTTTCAAGGTGAATCTTCAAGGGTCTCAGACGATTCAATAATATTTCCAGCTAAAACTTGTAATCCGTTTTGGCGTAAATGTGCCAGTTGTTCTGGTGTTGCTTGCACCAGCTGAATATCTCCTTCAGGCATATGGATAACCTAAGTAAAAATCTGATTAACAAATTAAATTTTTACATTTTGGTTACGTTGATAATACTTGAGGTTCTCCAGTGTCTTCCATCATGAGAGAAACCGGTTGCGTCAAATGAACTGGAATATTAATCGTTTCAGTTCCACCAGGTAAATCAATAGCGTCAATCGTTAACTCGGAATCATTCAGATCTGAATTGACTAATCCATTTTGATTAGGATTCGTCACCATTTGAATGTAAGTCGTCGTTGGTATTCTGAAATGAAAAAAATTTTAAATTATTTTCATTAAAACTGAGTAGTGATATAAATGTTACTACCGTAAACTCGGTTCCTGTGGAATCCATTTATCGCGAAATGCTTTTACAGTAAGTGGCATTCCTTTCTGTTTCCTTCTAAAAGCAGTCCTACATTTCGAATCTAAATTTTGCTTAATTCTATGCCAGTCGTTGTCAGTTATAGTGAATTTGCTTACAAGATGACCTACACATATATATAAAATTATAAAGAAAATTTTGTATTGTATTGTTTCGTTCATTACATCTCATCCCGTAAATCATTAGAGGATCGAGCTGACATTTTCCATGTTTTCCCATTCCTGAAATATTCGACCGCGCTTGTGTTTCTCGGTCAAATAGGTAATCTAATAAAGTTAATGCCATTTTCTCGGGTGTTGGACACGTACGATTTAAATTCAATAAATCTCCTGGTGAAATATTACACCTAACTCTTTGAGCAGGGTTATTTTCATCACCAAGCCAAGAACCATCAGGAAAATCATCTAAAAATAACAAATAATAAAACATCGACCAAATAACAAAGAAAGTAGCACGTTTTACCTTCAGAATTTAGAGTTATAAGTGCCGAACTTGGTCCTGCTTTAGGCATTTGGATTTCTGAAGAATTTCCTAATTTATCAAATAAGCAAAATGAGTATTTTACTTCGTTAAAAATACAAAGCAAAACATAATTCACCAGGACTAGTTTGAATACTTTGCGGTAAGCCAACAACAACAGATCCAGATTTTGAATTTTTATGTTCAGCAGACACACCGGCCTGAATCTGACTAGAAACGTAGATAATTTTATCATCTAAATTCTGACATCTCTGACTTATGCTTAATATTTTAGTTTGTATTGCTCGTAACCGGTTAAAAATCTGTTTCTGCATCTCCATCAACAACAACTGAAATATAAAAACAAAATTAATCTCTCAAAAAATTTTTACGTAGGTTATTTTTATCCATACTTTACACGAATCTTCTGTCCGTGCCTTTTTCGTCACCGGTTCCTCGTTACTATCACTTTCATCTCTATACTCTGGCGATAGCAATTCTCTTGCGTCGACCGTTATAACAGGTGGAGTTCCAATCAAGTTATTATTCAAAATATAAACCTTTTCCACAACCGTGTCGTGTTGATTAATTTTCATCTCGATTATTTTCGAGTTTGTTTCTTCAGCCATTTAGATTCTAAAATATAATAAAAGAATTGTTATTAAAAGGAATAAGAAACGATTTAACCTTTTCATTAAAATTCCTACCGCTTTGATCACCATGCACATACTTCCGGTACTTTAATGTAAATTATTGAAAATAAGGCCATACTAAATTTACCGTTTCATTGACACGAATTACATTTCTTTTAGGAATCGGCTATTAATAAAAAGTCAAAATTTGGATCGGGCTCTTTGGTACACTGCAGATTTATATAATTGTGCATGTTACGTCTGAATAACTGTTTCATTTTACAAGGTTTTGAAAAATTCATAAACTGGTCTTGAGTTTAAAGGACTAAGATTAGATCTGTAATGTGTATTTACGCGACCTAACCTAAACAAGCGCGATTTTTGCCGCCAGTATCGTTAAAATACGAGATCCCGTACCTTTTCTCGGCGCCGCGATAATGGCGTCCCTTCTCGTCCTTCGAGTGAGATTGGCTGTTATATGTCGTTGACTTCCACCCCATTTCTTAACGAAGAAATGGATTAAATGTTAAATGTATGTTGAAATAGTTAATTATGAGAGAAATCGGTGTTTCGGAAGCTGACGTAATCACTATATTGCATTTTTTTCTGTTATTTAAAATTTAATAGAAGAGATAAGGTATAGTGAAATGGGTGGATTGAATAGCCCAAGTGAATGCCACCATTTTTAATGTATTTCACAGCTGATCAGGTGTGTGGGCGAATTTTTTTAAAATCAAGTAGAACTATCCATTATGAATTTTAACTATCAATTATTTTTCGAAAAAAATTTAAAAAGCAGAGATAATGTCTCTTGTTAACCCTAAAAATGGGAATACGCTTGCTGTAAATTAGAATTTTTTAAAAATCATATGATATTTTTATTGAAAGGGGTTCTTAAAAACGACATAAAATAACAGTAACTAACAGGCTTATTCGGAATGTTATTTAATTTAAAAATATCAAGCGTACAATATTTTTAAGAACACTTGCAGAATATTAATTACATATTTCTTTTAAATTGCAATTATCCGCAATAGTTTGAAACGCATGTAAAAACTCTGCTATCGGACACGGAGTAGTTATACAACCAGGTAAGGCAAGCTCCCGTTCTTGAAAGAACGTAACAACTCGATGTTCATGTCTACAATTTAATAACACGAACACCAAATTCGATGCAAAAGAATCAATGTGACTTGTCCTCCAGGCTCTATTTTTTTGCCGCTTGTAATTGGAGCTTGTCAGCGCAGTAACGTCTTTAAATAATCCTAACTTCGCGATCACTTTTAATAACATTCCTGAATGGGATAAACGAAGTAAAATAGTTGGTTCAGATTGATTGTTCGCAATTTTCGATCTGTAATAGAGAATTGAAGATTTAATAAGTTGATGAGTGTCAACATATTCAAAAAGTTTCTTACGAAAATCTGTCTATTAAATCTTTTATAGGGGGACATGCTTGATCGTAGTTAATTGTGTGAGCGTAGCCATGTTTGAAATAACATTTAAGGTCTTCAGCATATTCTAATGTTTTCAAATCATCATTTTCAAAGGCAGCACACCACGGCGATACACTATCTTCGTCCCATGCTGCCTCAAAGCGGCACGAGTCGTACATCAACTGAATATCGTCTGCAGAAAATTTATAAGCAATTAAAAAAATAACTGTGATAAAATATAAAATTATTACTTAGACTTAATTGAGATTTAAGACCTAATCGTTTGCTAACATCTTTTTGTACTTCCAATATTGCGGAACCAGTCTTAAACTTGTGTACCTCTGCAAATGCCTCTTCGTTTTTGGTCACTAACTAACACAATAGTTGAAATATATAATTAACTTTTGTTGTTGTAATCTTTTATACTTTTTTCCATAATGGACAATCTTTATAAAACCGTAGTAAATCGTTATCTTCAACTGATGACACTGAATTTCCTTCCTCACCAAGTAAACCTTTTATCAAAAATTTCGCGCTAGATTTTGTTCTTTCAGTTGTCGTTACACGTACGTCAATCTGGTTTTTTTTAGGTCGGATATTATTGAAAAAATTCGAAAATCGAGCTCTAAAACGAAGTCCTGAATAATAAAAATTTTGAGTCATTTAATTTTCCACTTTTTCTTTTAACAAACAGTTTACCAATTCCTTTTAATTCATTTTCACCAGTTGGAGCTAATCTCTGGTCATCTCCGTCGGGTTGAAGATGAAAGTGCCATAATTTTAAATTGTCAATATCTTCTTTACACAATTTACCTGCAATTAGCAAAATTATTGCAGGTATAAATATTACACTTTAATGGTAATTACCTTTTTTATTAGCTGCAGCTACTACGATAGCATCTCTAATTAACGGTAATCTTTGCCGCATTAACGTGATGTCTTCTTCTTTTGGATAACGAGTTCCGTGTCGAGCAAGCATATAAAATTGTACCGGTCTACAACCTAAAATTTTATTAAAATTAGTATGAAAAAATGGAAAAGTAAATAATACACGATACCTGGATATTCAAGATCTCGATTCCCAAACCCTCGAATTTGATTGTACGCAGTTTTTGTAGCAAATAACTTGTATGGGTTTTTTTCTTTCGCAAAACAACTTTTTGATGAACTGTACCCAACTAAATAACTCAAAGAAATGAGTAGAAGAATTCGGAATTCATAGTTTGCCATTTTTACTTGACCTGAAAATACATGAAACGTTTGTTATGTCCTAACATTTGATCTTATCTAGTTCTATATCACATGTCAATTCGCTTTAGGGAACTTACATAAGATTAAGCTACGCACGCGATTTAGTTATAATACAAAATGCCAATTGTGAGTCAGAGTCACTGACGTTTGCCATTGAAAAAATTTGAGTCCACACATTTTTTAGAGTAATTATTCATTTTTTCCGAACGCTTGCGGCAAGGGAAGAGAAAATGTGACCAACTAAACTTACGGCATAGTTCAAGGCCACTAGCATCGTTAATTTCAAATTAGGGCGTGCAGTGTGTAGGAGATTGAATTTGTTTACATCATCTTCTCTATAAAGGAGCCCTCAGAACTCACCCATGGTTTATTTATCTATTTCTTCATTCCTGTTTTCTACTCATCAAAGCTAAAAATTAAAAAAATATTGAAAGTAAAAAGAATTAATTGTTGTAATAAAGCATACGGTAGATGTTTTGAGGTTGTTTTACATTTTCGAATTCAAATGTTTAAAGACCAAAATAAAATTGATGTAGGAGGCGCCATCTTGTGCGAATTTAAGTAAATGGATGGAACTGAGGTCATTGTTTCAAATCTTTGTATAGGATAATTTGTTCAACCGTGACGTCATAATATTTTTTTAGCTATTGCTAGTATATTTACGCAAAATTATTAACTTTTTTATTACACAATTTTTAAAATTGTTTGTGTTTATTTTTTGAGAACAATAATTTGATCTTGCTGAGTCATTAATAGATAAGAAGAATCCGGTCGCGCACGTGCAAAACGAATGACCATGAAAAATGGAGGATTGGTTTATAGAACTTGCTACATGGAGCAATAGGAACAGCAAAAATGCCAACTCGAGCGGAATTTCCCAATAGAAAAGGCCAATTACTAGTACCTTACGAAGTGAGTCATACTTTTTTTAATGAATAAGCAATCGAAATGACCTGTCAATCACTCTAAAAACTTTTAGGCTTCTCGAAGTTGGACCGATGACTTGCCTGTTTGTCGATTGTCTGGTGTTGGTTTATCAACCAACCAAATTTACCGTATTGATGGACAAAGATTAGAAGAACACGAATGTGAAGACAGAAGTTTTCACTTCAAGTAATCATAATAAATAGAAATTTCACATTGTGTAATATTAATTTCTGAAAATTATTAGACTTGATGAAGATACCTATTTCTACGGCGTTTTTGATGGCCACGAAGGGCAACGAGCTGCACATTTTGCAGCTCAGCATATGCCAGCCGAAGTTTTATTGGGACAATTGGACGGGCATAGCACTGATAAAGTTGTCAAGGGTATTTTACATCAAGCATTTACCGCTGTGGAACAGGGATTTTTTGATTCGATAGGCGATTTGTTAGCAGAGAAAGCAAATTTGCAAATAGAATTACCAGAAGTAAGTGTTAAATGGGATCTATGTAAAGCAATATTTTAATATATAAGTAATAAAATAATTTAAATTTATTCAAGGGTCTCACTAATTACGAGTTATATCAAAAGTGCCCGGATATTGTGGATAAGCTTAAAGAAGTTAATGCTGAAATTTCAGGAGGAACGACAGCTGTAGTTGCTCTCATTTATAACGATCATTTATACGTTGCAAATTGTGGTAAGATATTTTCCTTAAAATATAAAAATGTGGTAGAAATCGTTGAACAATTTGTTTTGAAGTCATGTCTATTTCAGCGATAGAGTTATCTACAATTTATTTTCTGTGATATAATTGATATAATATTTCGTGGGTGAATAAATAAAATTATTTACACCCGAAATAAAAAATATTATTTTTTGGGTTTTTCCCTACTGATGACTCACAGGGCAGTTACTTCATTGAAATAAATAGGACTAAATTTTGTATTTTCAAGTTTATATTTCTCTTATAGCATCTTTTTATTTTTTTAGGTGATAGTCGCGCTTTGCTTTGTAAAACAGAGGCTGGAGAGTTGAAAGTTATCCAATTAAGTGTCGATCATGACTTGAAAAATGAAGATGAATTGTTTCGTTTATCCCTCCTTGGTTTAAATCAAGAAACCATACGATCATCTAGAAAAATAGGGAATCAAGACAATACGAGGTGCTTAGGCAATTACACAATCAAGTTCGAATACAAGGACTTTGCTCATTTGAGGTGAGTACCTTACGAAGAATATTCTGTATTTAATTAGCTCGTGAAGCTAACAAACCTTGTGGAGACATCAAAGACAAAAATATTTTTTTTATTCAGTTTTTATTTCCTACAAACCTTTGAATTGTTTTGTCTTTTGAAGTTAGGGACTATGGAGGTGAAAGAAAAGTAGTACTGTTATTTTTGTGGTAGTTTGCCACCAATACAAAATTGCGCTCTATTCGTGATCCTTTAATCATTTCAATTTATTTTATTTACCGTAGTGACGCAACAAGTGATCCTATTATTGCTGAACCGGAAATTCTCGGTGGTTTACGAATTGATAAAACATTTAGTTTCCTACTTCTTATGTCGGATGGCTTATACAAAACGCTGGAAGAAGCGACTGGCACAACCGAAACCAATTACGACATTGCCAAAATGGTGGCTGAACAATTCACTGAACAAAGTACAATAACAGGCGTAGCGCAAGCTGTTGTAGACAAAATTGTTCGGTTACACCATGACCGATACATGAACGATACAAGCAACGCTTGTCAAAAACGAGACGACATTACACTTCTTGTCAGGCAATTCAATTGCCCATTGCAACAAAAACCTCAACACACATCACCTGCGTCACATAATAATGGTGGCAGCGTGGAAAACACTCGATATGTTATCCCAGCTAATGATCCACATTTTTACGGTAACGAGACGTCATCTTCAACGGATGATTCCCAAATTGCAAAGACTGAGTCAATACCAACACCTTCGACACAAACTACAAGTACAACCGATTCACTGCGCACTTTTGCAAACCGAGCGGCTGATAAACTTCAACTGGACAAAGATGGAAAAGTGAAACCCTATGTTGATTTTAGTGATTTTTATAAGGCAGTTAAGGAAGCAAATAACCAAACATTGCTCATGGGCTCGAATAGTAAATGATTACTATTGGTTTGTTCTATTAATTAAATTTACGGTTCATAAATCGTATTTAAAAATTAAACTTTTAGCTGAGGATTACAACTTTTGAATTCATAAAGACATAGGGAATTCAGTTGACCATTTAGTTCCTATGTTTGCAAGCAGTTGATTAGTCTAACTATTCGCAATGACAGTGGCATCGGACAGCTTAATGAACGAACTCTTTGGATGGTTTATTATTTGGCCCGGGGTGGGAGTAAAACTTGGCAGTTTTACTATTGTGCCGCTGTGTTTGAAGCTCTTGTAATGCAACTCATTTTAACCCAACAAACAAAAAATGTGTTTTAAAATTTTGAGGCTCTGTTTGGTTGAATTGAGAAAACTACAAGAGCTTTAAACGCAATTCTTTACAATCATCTAGTTTGGAATTTCTATTAGTGGTTTAAGAAACAAGATGGTTTTATGGTTATAACGATTATGATTTTTTTTCTTTACTGGGCATTATAGCCTACAATGTCACTTTTAGATTGAGTTTTTAGTTGTTTAAGGCAAGGTTCCATTTGTGTTATCGATAAGGTATATAAACACTCATAACCCGCCGTGATACATATATATTATCTTCGTTGCTGCCATGTTTATTTCGCCATTTTTATTTCGCCAAGTTTTACCGGTTGAAACCCAGACTTGTGGCTCAAATAGGAAATGTGAGGTGATAGAGAGTCAGGTGGATCAAGTTTGGATACCCCTGATTGATATAAACTCTAACGAAATTGTATAACCGCCGTAATAGAATAATCGTTCCATTTATGAAACCATCTATTGTCAGTGGTGTGTACAATTTGCTAATCTCTTTAAGTTTAGAAGGGTCGGTTGAATCTGCAGATGAATTTCGAGTGTAGTTTAGTTTAGATTAAGTTTTAAGGTTTTAAAGCAGTATTTATCCTTCAAAACTGAACTTGATGGATACTGCAGGTTACTTTGACAGAGTACCCCTGCTCGACAGATTCAACTTCCCCAACCGTTCAGATTTACAGTAAATAACGTCTATCTTGAAACCCGTTTGCTTTTTATGGATAAGCTATTCTCAGTCGAAGGCTGAACGAAGAAAGGCAGGCGGTTAATTAACAATTACTTGAATACTTTAAAATCGAGAATATAAACTCGACTACTTGGCTGATTCAGTTGTGTCATCGACACTCAAATAGCAAGTTTTGAAAACGGAGCGGCTGATAAAAAGGGCCGCATTCAAAGACAAAACTTTTAAGACTTGGAGTTTAAAAAACAATTCACGCTGCGATGACGTTTTATGACGGCACAAGTTGTAAAATTTGCCTAAAGGTCAGTTTGGTTTTTGGATGCAGGGACCAGATGGCAATCTCTCCTCTCTGTATAAAAAAAAATATAACGAGAAAAAAAGAAAAAGAAAAAAAAATTATGTAGGTTTACAATCTAGAATAGTTGCAGAAAGGCTCTGCTTTACATACATTTTTAAATAACCGCTGGATTGTGACCTTTTTAAAGTCATTATATTGTGAGTTTTGTTGGAAACAAGCACCAATACGATTGATAGTGATTTTAGTCAATTGTTTAACTACAGCACGTTTGCCCTAATGTAAATTACGTGTAAATCTTTGAAAAATGTTTATTCTTGGACTGTTTGGAAAATTTTTCTTTAAGTAAAATCGAGTGTATTAATGTTATAAATTTTTTTTAATCTGTAAGACACATTTTTAGTTGTCAATTAAACATAGAAATGACATAATAGATTAATCGGTAATTAGTCACACACACAGTTTATAGGTGATGATTACGAAATAATTTTTTATCAGATAAGCTAAGTATTATTTAACAGATTTCTTAGGGCATTCCTTACGGTATTATGATTTTGAAACAATGAATGTGACAACTACATTTACTGAACGTTTTATTAAAAGCTAAAGTAATGCAAATATTTTATAGAACAAAAACGTCGATTATTGTTAGTTAAGGCCGTTTAATTTCAGCGTATAAATAGGTGCTTCCGGCTTTAAGAATAAAACGGGCACAGATAATTTCTTTCTAGAATTAATTTTAATTTGAAACCTAAAATTTTGAACGTCCAAATTGAAAATTTTAAGCTTAATCAATAACTGCCTACATTAAATTCGATCGTGATCTTGACTAAACAAGAAACCAAAAACATATTCATCGATTAACTAGAGCAATTGAGTCACGACTAACCCGGAAGATGGATGCGCTCTTTTGCACACAAATTGTTAGCCACTGGCCTTGTGACCCTGAGTTCCAAAACGTGCTATAATTACACACATAAAGAATTAAGATACTTAAAGAACTGACAATAGGAAACACTTGAAGCTGACTTTTTATTGGTTACAAGTTGACTTAGCAGGTACTCGCTAGACACTCCTGACAAAAGAGAACTAACAACTCTTGAGAATCGGTCAAGCGTGGTGCCCTCGAGGCAGGGGCTAAGAGTGTTGGGGTGAGATTATAAAATGGACTTTTCATCCAGGTTGAACTTCAGTCAGCTCCATAGATATGATTGGGATTGGTGTGTTGGCTACTTTATGCGCTCTGTTATGCTTGCAAACTTCAGGTAAGCCAATTTCTGTAATATTAACTTAAAGTGAAGTATTTTTTGTAGTTGTATTTGCTAGAAAGCGTTCTATACTATTTTTACAAATTTTTAATGTAATTTTTTTTTTCTTTATTTTAAAAAAGCCGTCCATTGACCTATTAGTTATTGTCAACAAAACTATTGACATTGCGTTTACCGCATCAGTTGTTAGCGTAAAAACGTTCTAAGAAAAAGATTTAATGCTATTAAAAATATCTCCAGTTAAGGTCGCGTACGCGTACCAAAAGTCAAAGACCAGTGCACAAAAGCAGAAAAAAATTAGAAAAAATTTCTTTGTATACTCAAAGTTCATATTAAAGCTGAATAGTATATACTTTGACTAAAACTTGAAGGAATTGTTTATTTTTTCTGAGATTTGATAATGTCGGGGTGCTTTTGCAGTAGACTTCACTGTATGACTTTATACTTTTTACTTCACTGCAGGTGCCGACATTTCTCACAATGTTTTATCAAGGACAAGACGTCGTGCAGTATCGCATGTTCCTTGCCTAAATGGTGGAAAATATTACCGTGATCCTGAAAAAAAAGACGGCGACCCAGTTCTCGAGTGTGCTAAATATTACCTGTGCATGGGAGGGCAGGTATTTGAATTTAAGTGCAGCTCTGGGTTGTTGTTTGATGTTCAACGACAGATATGCGATTTTAAATTTAATGTGGATAATTGTGAAGTTTCTGTTGGTACGAGAACGGATAAAATAATTTTTTTAAATGCTAAACAAATTTGTCTCATTAGAAGCGACAACTCCTGCTCCACTTTTGGGGACACTTGAACCTATTTGCGCAGAAGGCGAGTTAGCATGTGCTGACAAAACATGTTTACCAAGGGATAATTTTTGTGACGATGAAAGTGATTGTCCCGATGGCTCCGATGAAGGGCAGTGCGGTATGTAAAGAAAAGAATTCAATAAGTATTTCCATACAATCTAATACAGTTTTTATTCCTTAAAAGATGTGGATCACGACCCAAATCGAGCTGAAAAATGTAATGTAACGAAATGTAAATTACCAGATTGTTTCTGCAGTCCGGATGGAACCCTAATCCCAGGAGGCGTTGAACCCACTCAAGTATATTAAACTTTATTATTATTAACATAAAACACTTTATGAAATGGAATTTTATTTTTCAGGTTCCGCAAATGATTTTACTGACGTTTGATGATGCTGTAAATTTTCAAAATTGGGATTTGTATACTATGATATTTTCACACAACAGAACAAACCCAAATGGTTGTCCCATTCATGGAACATTTTTCTTATCACACGAATATACTAATTACCAATACGTACAGAAATTATGGAATCTAGGACACGAAATCGCAATCCATTCAATAACGTAATAAAATTTTAATATTACAGTTAAAATGTAATACTTAATTATTTATTTCAGTCATCGTCAGCCAGAACGATGGTGGAGTAACAACGCGTCATTAGATGACTGGTTTGATGAAATGGTAGGACAAGCCAATATTATAAACCGCTTTGCGGGGGTAGCAATGGATGATCTTAGAGGAATGCGAGTTCCTTTCTTGAGAGTTGGCTGGAATAGACAATTTAACATGATGAGAGAATTTGGTTTCGTTTATGATTCTACCATGGTCGCACCATTATCTAACGTCCCCTTGTGGCCTTACACACTTGATTACCGCATACCTCACAAATGTGTAGGGAATGAGCAAAGATGCCCTAGTCAATCATATCCTGGAATTTGGGAAATGGTTATGAATCAGTTAGCTTCTAATGTAAGTAGTAAATTCTGTGTTTCAGATTTTTGTGTTTATGTATTTTCTTTCTTTAGGAATATTCATGCGCAATGGTTGACAGCTGCCCGGGTTTTTCAAGTGAAAATGAAGTGTATGACTTTTTTCTATCAAATTTTAATCGTCATTTTCAGTCAAATCGAGCGCCATTAGGATTATATTTTCATACTAATTGGTTTGGCGAAGATAATAATGTTAAAGGTTTTCTTGTAAGTTGTTTCAAAGAATTCAAATTCACTTTTTTAAAATGTTCTTAAACATTTTGTAGCGTTTCATCGACGAGATGTTGAACCGACCCGAAGTTTATTTTGTCACAAATCATGAAGCAATAGAATGGAGCAGGAATCCAACACCATTAGACCGAATTAGTTCTTTTGAAGAATGGAAATGTGATCAAGAACTAGCAGTTGAAGATCGTGCATGCAATAATGCGAATGTTTGCAAATTGGCTAATCAGCAAATTCCTGGTGATAGATATCTTCACACTTGTGCTGAGTGTCCTCAGTATTATCCTTGGTTAAAGAATGAATTTGGGCAAGACGCTTAATTTTATATTCAATACATTTATTTATTTTAAATAAACTATATTTTTTTTTTTAGAAAAAAATGTCTTTTGGCCTTTTTTTGCACATAAAAATGATTATACAAAGCAAATAAAATATCAGTTCTTAAATTAAAATTTAAGACCCTGATAACTGAAACTGCCTTATGACTAATGGCCACTCCTCTTCTGGCCATTGTCCGTTCTCATGGACATTAGACGGACTTTTTTTCCAATCCCATGTTTTAATGGGAGTCATCCATAATGGACCATAATTTGCTAAAATATATTCATCAGTTTGGCACGGAATTTGCAATTTCAGCTCTAGAAATTCTGTCCAGCAGAGGGAAAATTTTGGAAAAATATACCTGACACATTCAAATAATTAATTTAAAAAAAAATTCAATTTAAATCTTAATAATACTACTTGAATTTTTTTCCAGTCCTTGCTTGCGTTCCACCATTCCACACATAATTTTTTTCTTGGTAAAAAAAAAAAATGTCCAATTTGACATCACCAGATTGGAACGATAATTCAAAACTGTCATTAACCTGTGTAAAAAAATTTAAATTTTATTTTAATTACAGCAAGACTTCTTCTAAACGAGCAACTCAAAGGTCACACATACTCTTCCAAAGCGATGCTTAAGCGGTAGACCATGACTGGAAAACAAAGAAATTAACCGTGGATGATAATCTTTTATCCAAATGCCTAGGTCTACATCCCGACTGTGACGAATTATATCGCACTGACGATAATATCCTAAAATAACTTTCTTTATTAACACTGACATCTCAATTTCAAACCATTTTAATCACCCAAACAGGTTCCACTAGACAGCCAAAATGGAATACTAAGCGCATCAAGCAAAGACTTTGCTTTAGCTAAAAGTCTCCAAGCATCAGATTTAAATTCCAACGCTTCGGCGCTTTCGTCACGGCCATGCAGACGTCGAAATAATTCAGCCCGTGTGTAATTGCATTCAATAAATCTTGACGTTTGCATTTGGCGTAAAAATTTCGGTATATTCTTTGGTAAATGAAGCTTAACGTTGAAAATATTTGCTGGATATATTTCAAATCTGCAATAGGAATTGCATGAAAAAGACAGTTTCTAACCAAATAACTGATCTTACTTATCCAAAGCTGTTTCATCAAGAGTCCATTTTATATGCAGGCCTAATTTAATAAGTTGATTTTTCAGAGGTATGTTTAATGAAGTGGCTCCAAACCACCAATAATTCATCTCGCGTTCATAAATAACCAACAAATGTAGTGCGTGACCCCAGCGAATAAATAGATAATGGAATGGAATAGATACATGGTAACCATGCTGTAGTAATCGTCTATTCGGACCCGTTAGTGTTACAATTTGGAAGCCGTATAACTTTACGGCATCTAAGAAATTCAATTTTGAGTTTAAAAATTCGCTGAACGTCGCCAGAGAGATTATTTTTCCGTCGTCAATCGTCGAGCCGTTGTGAATATTTATCAATATATCTTTGTCTGTTATTAATAATGGAATATTGTTTTCTTGTGCGATTTTAGTGAATGACTGAAGATTTTTCTGTGGGCATAGAACAGATAAATAAATTTGACGTATGTTTTATTTATATTTTAATGCTGACCCACGATACGTACAAGACTTATAGGATGAGAAAAAGTAGGAAATAGGGAGGACGATGTTGTGGTCGTTGATTTTGTGGCTGTCTACAGAATGAAAAAATATTTTAACTTAATTATTGGTTTAGATTTGTTTTTAATTATTTTTACCTTCGCGCGTAAAAGCAAGGTCAAAAGCACAATTTCTACTAATAGTAAAACTATGCTAAATAATGTTAGGAGAAAACATAAGCGTATTTTCTTCATCAGATGAAACTATGAGGATCATTACAAAAAGTAAAGCAGGGCAATGAGGTGCAGGAGGAATCTGCGCTTTCCCTTGGCGGCCGACATTTAAATTAAGGCTTATCTGCCCTCTATTGGCAAAATTCGAAATCATTTGTCATTAGAGAAAGAATTAAATTAAATGTTATTGCCATTCTTGATTTTAAAAAAAATTGTACACTTATTTTGGCATGGTTGTTGTGGTTATTTTATTTTTTTTGACGAAAGATGATGACTACCCATCATCATGTATTTATTTAAATCCGCCGCTAAAGATTCTGGTGATGACGCACGCTCCAAACACGCATGGCATTTACGATAGAGCATAATGGCAGAGTGGCAGAGTTGTGGACATCGTTCGGCTTTGCTAGCGTCCAGCGTTGCATTTACACCAATCTTTAATGTGTTCGTTTGTCATGCATAAAAGCCGGGTTAAAAAGAATTGATCCTAGAAATGGAGAAAGTGCATTTTCTAAAAAAAACTATTTATATATAAACTCATTCAATCTATACATCAATATATTTTTCCAAGGATTTACGATTGAAAAAATGGTAAGCTCTTTTTCCATGTTTAGTTTACTGCTCTATCAAGTTAGGAAAAAAATTAAGAGGAATTTAGAACGTGGACCAACGGCAAGAAAAATTATGTGTACATATATATAAACACACAATATTGGGTAATCAACCCGGTCGCGTCTAAAATTGTTGTTCAAAATCTTCACGTCAGAGAATGTAAATGGCGTGGCAGCAGAACGATAAAAGCGGAATCACGATTAGATTTTTAGATAACTTGAATTCCTCGAATTTTTTTTTCAAGAGGATATTGAAATTTTTTTCGACGAATACTGAAGGGAGCCCAAGGAAATGAGTAGCCTTTTTGCAGGAATAGTTTACTAACATTTCCTTTTTACTCAATAATAAGTTCTCAAACACAATTAATTGCTTTTAGTTGTTTAAAAAAATTATGGCTAGAAAATCTTTTTTTTCGTCAAAAATTCCAAAGGTATTTAAAAATTTTATATCGTTTATAATTAAACTTTAATTTATTTTTCAGGCAATACCACCTGCCCCCTCCATTACTAGCCCGGATAAAATTGGTTATTTGCTGAAACTGAGTGGAAAAGGATTTTTATATCCTGGGTCATGGAAGAAAAAGTTCTGTGTTTTGAAAGACACGAATTTTTATTATTATGATAGCGAGGTATGATTATAAACAAATTTCTGATCTTTTTTCTAAAAGTAATTTTCGATTTGTTTGTAGGAATGCAAAGGAGACAAAGCGTGTGGTGTAATTAATTTGCAGTTTATTGATATTTGCAAAGAAGCAACTGGAAAAGATAGCAAGAAAGCTCCAAATGTTTTTGTTATTGGAGTGTCCGACAAATCCCTTTTTGATTCGGTACTATTTTGGTATAAGTCTTTTAAATTGTCACTTTAATTTTTGATTTAAAATGCATGGAGCGTGCAATGCTAAGCCATGGGCACTACTGGTATACATTGTAAGGAGTAATTTATAACTTATTTTAGGGTAAGCATTTATTCTCTGCTGAAACACTGCCTGAAATGAATGAGTGGATAAGAAGCATTCAGAAAGCTCTTGCAAGATTTAGAGCAAGAGCAGATAATGATGATAATGGTTTCGCAGAACCAGTGAAACCAAAGGCAGTTAAGATTAATGTAATGTATTTTATTTTATTTCCTATTGAGTAAATATAATTTATTGTGTTGATATTATTTAGGAAGAATTAATGAAGCAACAAGCCTTAATGGAAGTTCCAGAAACATCTCAACTTTATAATCTTACGAAGTATAGACCAAAAGGACCCAAAGGTAGAAGACTTCCTAAAAGAAAATTTATACTGCCAAGGGTATGCATCTCAATATCAATTATTGTCTCAATTAATAATAAGTCTTTTAATGTTTCAGTCAAAAATAACATACTTAGATGAAACAGAATCTCCTGTTCTCAGAACCAAAAACTTACGTGCCACTAGTCTAACTGTTCTTGAAACATCTTTAATTAAAGAAGAAGAGTATGTAACCGTTAAGATAGTAATCAAGGGGTGATGTTTAAAAGGCCCATTATTAATCTTAAGTTTAAGTATAATGTTTCTTTTTAAACTGATCCCCACCAGTGGCGTAGGGCATGTGTTTAACTTTATGTAAAAAAAAGTCATTCATTCGGCATAGACTAACCAAAACGTCTGGTCCCCCGCTTTTAAAAAAATTGCCCAAAATAGCTTTTTTGTTTTACTGTAATTTTTTTAAGATTAAACCTTGCAGATAAACACTTTGTAGTAATTCTGCAGAAAAATGACATTTAAATTTTAACCCTTAACATTTTGTGTTCAGTCCACCTCAAACTGATCTGCCATCTGCCACTGATTACGCAAGATTACGCTATTTATCCCTCAAAGAATACTCATGAATCGAGCAATAGAAGTCACTCTCGGATTCTCGACTGGACAACAAGTCCAGCCAATAGCAGCGAATTAAGAGACCTGAAATGACTATCAGAGCCGCTATTACTACAATGTGCTATTAATTCGCTGCTATTAGTTGAATTTGTTGTATTTCTGAGTCATGTAAACAAAAGAGTGAACCGTTTTCAAACAGCTTGATACATCGGGAATTTTTTGTCCATTCCTAAGCAATTAGAGAACTAATATACCGTTTTATAACATTTTAGTCTTTGTGAAAATTGGTGTATCCGTAATTCCCTTGACTTAGAAGGTAGCGACGAAAGCGGACGTAGTAGTCAACAAGAATACGTTTACCGCTACAGTTCTAGTGAAGAAAGTTTAATACACGAATCGCTCAAAGAAAATGTGATGGAACAAAATGTACAGAATCTTAGATCTGGAGGAAATGCAAACTCAAGACGAACAGCACCGAAACATAAGCACACTCAGGATATTTGCGTAATGATGTAGTGAACGATAGTTATTTTTGTACAGTGTGTGTATCTCGTATTTATATTATTTATTTTTCCATCTCATGTCATGAAAATGTTTTATGTATTATTCATTTTCTAATGGAAATATATTTTTTATTAGCCTGCTCCAGGGCCTGTGGCTAATTCTGTAGAACTTCCCTGGTGCAGAGAAGAAAATGCTTGTGCAGATGAGACACGTCCTACTTGTGTCGTGGACCAAGAATTGGGTCAAGACGATAAGAAGATGAATTCCCTCATTCGTTATATTAATTGTCGTATGTCTGAACTTATGAACAATTTAGCAACAGTTAAGGGAGACATGTCATCAGCTCAAACTGAAGTTGGTTCTCTCCAAAGTAATGTAAATAATCTACAAAAAGGAAATGGCAGCACTACAGATCGTCTTGATAAAATGACATCGCAAATAGTTAATTTGGAATGTCAACTTGTTGCTCTTCTAAAGGTTCTTTTCTTTTTCTCTCTACTATTTTTAATGCTCTTCGTTTTTCTTGCTATTTTTGTTGCTAAATAACTATTCTTTATTTTCGGCAATAAATCGTTTCCATTCCAATTATTTGTTTGCGCACTATTCCCTAACTTTGTGCTTTATTTCCCTTAACTAGTCACTATTTCAGAATTACTAAGGGCAAACTTTGAAATATCAAAATCTGAAGATTGGGAAAAGGGTCACAAGACTGCTTAGAATGGGTTCTAGGTTGACGGTGCAATGGAATATAATATTGCAATTAAATAATCAGCAATGAACTAAATCATAAATATTTTAATTAATGGTCACATACCCATTTTGCAGTTAACTATGGCAATTGAATCTCTAGTTTTTAAAGTGCCTTAGTGGCCATTACCTTTTACGACTCTTGCACAGTCAATTGATCGTATTTTCCTTTTTATGCATAAGTTGCTGTCTCACTGAGATTCGATGGGAATTGAACGATAAAATATAAATAAGACGTGTAAAAAACCAGAATTTCAAAGTTCTGCTGATATAATGTGTAAATTAGAAAAAACTACATTTATTTTAAATTTATTGATTGATGAAAACGTCCCTGCATGACACTATAGGCACAGCATGAAATGAAAGCTTTTCTTAGGTATTTTTTGCATGCAATGCAACAGCGAATTTTTATATAATTCCAGTAAGCACAACTTGTAATTTTAATCTACGATTTTAATTTAGGGAGTTTTAAATTTCATTTTCAGGATGTAGAATCTGCTGTTAACAAAGTTGAAGCGATTATTGACGAAACGGAGAAGGCTAAAAGTGAGCATACAGTGCTTAGAGAGGAATGTGAAACAATGTTAACAGAACTAAGACGAAAAGAGGATTTATATTGTTCGAAAAGAGTTAAAAACAATGATGATGTTGAATTATAAAACCACAAATTGCAACTTTATTCAATGCATTTACATTTTATAAAACTAGATATTTTTATTTAAAATAAATTGCGTTTTTCCGTAAACAAACTAACGACTTTCCTTAACACTATTAACACAACTTAACCTCATTTAACTTCAGGATATTTAGACAAATCATAAATCAGGGGCGCATACAATGATATCATAAAAAATGTAACCAGAATACATACAAGCCCCAACCAAATTCCTGCTACTGCCATAGTGCACAGATTCCCATTTAATCGTGACCGCTCGTACACAATGGCGTTTGGTGGGGTTGAAATAGGTAAAACGAACGAAAAAGAACAACACAAAGTTGCGGGTATAAGTAAATATAATGGTGCAATTTTCATGGATCTTGCTAATTCAAGCATTATTAAGAGTAAAATAGAACCCGTTGCCGTATTGCTCGTTACTGTTGTCATTCCAAATGTAATCAACATGACCAATAAGCAAAGAGACGGTGATGTCCCCTTTAAATTCCCAAGCCAATTTGAAATAGCTTTTGAGAGACCTGACGCCTTTTTAGGTTAATTTCGATAATTTGTAAATAGTTTTGGTAGTTAATGGAACAAATTTTGAATTATGTCTAGTCATCGCTGATCTTCAGGGTACTTAAATTACACAGATAAAAAATAAAAGAAGGCTGTGGGTTATAACGAAAATCGGCAAATTTATTTTGTTGGACTAACCCTGTGGTCGAACGCGAATCGGCACCAATAACAACACCGTAAGGGCCATAATGGTTGTCTGCAAATAAAATTAATGTAAAAGCAGCTAGAGGTTCCGGATTTAAATCCAATTCCATTCCATACAAGCCGTAATCATCGTAACTGGTCAATTGGTCATTTTACTTCTCGAAGTTAGTTTTGTACCAGCTGACACAGCAAACTCCTTGCCACCCGGTAGATCTAAAACCTGGCTTGAAAAGGTTAGTGCTTAAACCATACGGTGGTTTATATGAGAGGTCATGGATGAAAAAAAAAAGGATCGATTGGAAAAAAATTTGTCTAGAATTGCAAAAAGTTTACAAGACTTACAGGAGACAAGCGCCCGATGATTTCGTCAGTAGGTGGCGACAAGGTCGATTTTCCTCGTTCCGGTTTCGCGCCAAAAATTCATTTATCAGCACAGAATAGTGGCACCAAATAAATTATTTTCCTTCAAATTTTTTTTTCTAAAAATGTGAAATGATTTTCATAGCGGTTGAGGGCGTTACGTCATTTGTTTGACGTCATTCCTTTGTTTAAATTTCGCGCTTAGCTTTAGCCTCCTCCAGTTGTTACTTCGCACTCGGTTGTTCGTTCTTATAGAAAATCGCAAAGCGAGCTGTAACTTAAAAAATGGGGGATATTTAGACTAGAAAATGCTTCTCAACTGCGTTATCTTGCGGGGACATATACGGGATTCACATTCACCGACTATCGGTACAGGTCGCCGCTTTGCTTGGAAGCTGGGGTTGGCTATTTTTAGCTAGAACATCTAGAATAGTTCATTTGCTTTAAACTGTTGCTCGCACATTTAAACTGTTAAAACGACAGGGATTTTAGGAATGCACTTTACGTTAAATTTAAGTTTTCTCTATTTACAGGAAGAACAGATGAACAGCTGCAGCTCCAGTTAAATTATAATGCGCTCGCTTGTTTCTCAACATCAGACGGATAAAATTAATAAGGTAATGTAGAAATCTAACAGAAATTGCATATTTGAAATGGTGCTTTATTTATTTCTTACAGGAGACTCTTGGCAATCATCAGCACCCGACATATGATTTCGTCACTAGGTGGCGAAAAGGTCGACGTTTCGGATCCGCGCCAAAAACTACTCACAAAATTCATATTTATTTTAAACCAGCACCAAACTAGATCGAGCCGCTCTTCTTCGTCTGCGTTCACCAAGGTCCGTAAAATTTTTCCTAATATATTTTCCGCCGCCACACAATTACTAGTAGTAAACTAATGAGAAACTGTATTTCATAAATTATACTCTCAAATTTCTCTTCTTTAAACTCTTATTTTCCTTCAAACTAAAAATGTGAAATGATTTTCATAGCGGTTGAGGGTGTTACGTCATTTGTTTGACGTCATTCCTTTGTTTGAATTTCGCGCTTAGCTTTAGCCTCCTCCAGTTGTTATTTCGAACTCGGTTGTTCGTTCTTATAGAAAATCGCAAAGCGAGCTGTAACTTAAAAAATGGGGGATATCTAGACTAGAAAATGCTTCTCGAACTGCGTTATCTTGCGGGGACAAAGACGGGATTCACATTCACCGACTATTGGCACAGGTCGCCGCTTTGCTTGGATGCTGGGGTTTTCTATTTTCAGCTCGAACATCTAGAATACTTCATTTGCTGTAAACTGTTGCTCGCACATTTAAACAGTTGAAACGACAAGGATTTTAGGAATCCACTTTCCGTTAAATTTAAATTTTCTCTATTTACAGAATTCATATACTTCGCACTCGGTTGTTCGTTCTTATAGAAAATCGCAAAGTGAGTTGTAATTTTTAATCGCTTTTGTACAAAATAAAATATATCACTAACATAATTAATTCTTTTTAGCAAATGACTAAAACTTTCGATCCCCGAATGCGTCAACAAATTAAATAACAGCTTTTAAATAACAGATAACAACAGGATGAACTTTGAGTGGATCAAGAGGACTAACGATAACAGTAATTATGTAGGTTTATAGTTATAATTTAAGGGCCAACTATCATGTTAGGGGAGGACGTCGGAAAAGGCGAAATTAGTTTTTTAGTATAACTTTCCGAAAGGATGTTTCACAGGCTGATTTTCGAATAGTTATAATTTTAGGGCCAAATATCTTGTTAGGGGAGGACGTCGGAAAAGGCGAAATTAGTTTTTTAGTATAACTTTCCGAAAGGATGTTTCACAGGCTGATT
>JAQGAS010000779.1:0-34081 GCA_034686365.1 Pachymerium ferrugineum | reverse complement strand
CAATCAAACCCCTTGTTGGCTCTGGGCACGGTCTGCGTGGCCTGACTTCATTGCAAGGCGGTTCAATCAAACCCCTTGTTGGCTCTGGGCACGGTCTGCGTGGCCTGACTTCATTGCAAGGCGGTTCAATCAAACCCCTTCTTGGTGCAAATGTCAATGGGTGTTTACCACTTGGTGATTTTGGTAATGGTATTTTACTTGTTTGTTGTTGAAACCAATTTTTTCTGGGAGTTCTGGGAGAATTTGATGGATATTGTGACCACTTATTTACACTTTGTTTTGGTTTAGAATCTAACCGAGTCAAAGAACACACTTCAGTTTTTGGAGGATCGTATTCCACACTTTTATCCTTACATACAACTACTGTGCTTGGAATTTGAACTGCCACATTACCGGTTTCTTTATTACCTTTTTTCTCAGTTGAAAAAAGCACAGACTTTTCGATTATTTGTCTAATGCCTTTTGTTGCTTGCGTACTAAGTTTGGGAATTTCACAAACACCTCTCTTCTCGTCTAGCTGTACTTGGATCGACCCTGACTTGTACGGTAAGTTTTTTACAAGATTCTTTAATGTTTTCATGCCACAAACATTCCAAGAACGGTGCTGTCTTATGGGAACAAAGTTATCACCTATACGAAAACTTCTAGTTTCAACTTTTTGTGTTTGATCACTTTGCGAATTTGGTGTTTCAACACACTGTGACACGGGCATGTGAACACATTGTGACACAGGCGGTTGACCATATTGTGGTATGGGCCTTTGACAACGTTGTAACACAGGCGTTAGAATATATTGTGATACGGGCGTTTGAACACATTGTGATACATGCGTTTGAACATATTGTGATGTAGGCGTTTGAACACATTGTGATATAGGTGTTTGAACACTGTGAACAGCCACGGGTACTTTAACATTTTCACTAGCTTTTGATCCTCTTTTATATATTGAAAAATTTGATAGATTACTTTGAACAATAGGAGATGATTGGTTTGCTACACTTTCATATACTTTAAAACCCTTTTTACGTGATAGATTTTCCGATTTGTGTAATTGAATGCTTGGGGATGTAGTAGTTGCAACACATTGACTAGCTTTTGAACTTTCTTTGTCTGACATGTCAGTTTGAACACTGCGACACGCCGGTACAGTAATGATTCCAGTAAGTCTAGAATTTATGCTTGATGTTGATTGTGTTTGAACATTATATTCTACAGATGGTATTACATGATGAAAAAATGGAAATGCAACTCGGGGACAAACATGTTCTAGATGCTGAGTTCGAATTGAGTAAGTTGCAGGAGTGCCAGTAGAATTTTCTAAATTATAAAACTTGAAACATTTGTGTCTTAGGCTATCACTATTTTGATGTGAACGATGTATTGGACAAGGTGAAGAATCTGGAGCGTATAGCGGAATTTCTGCAAAACAAGCTGCTGCTTTTTGTTCTTTTGCTTCAGAGATGCCACTTGAAATAGACTGATGATAATATGTTCCGTCTGATGTAGGATAAACCGATACGTAAGCCGAATCTGGTGATGAAGACATTTGATAGTTCATTGATGGCTCATTATGTGAAGACGAAATTGAGCAACATCGCGTTAGATTCGGATTATGTAGAGCATTATCGAAACGAGGTAAAACAAAATCCGAATTCAATTTTGTGCGTCTCCTACAAGTTGGACCACATTGCGGTTTTCTGCGTTTAGGCGAGGCTTCATTTGCTAATCTTGCATACTGAACACCTGGTGGAGCAATTTGAATTGGGCTTGGATATTGATCGCAAGGTGCGACACTTACACACGGTTTTATTTGCTCATCGCAAGGTAAGACACTTTCACATGGTTTTACTTGTTCCTCGCAAGGTGGTCCTGCTTCATTGAGTCTTTCATGGCAAGGTGAAACCACCACACATGGTTCTACTTGTTGGTCGCAAGGCTTTGGTTGTTGATCACAGGGTGGGACACAATCACATGATTTTAGTTGTTGATCACAAGGTGATTCTACTTCATATTGTTCGCAAGGTGTAGGTACGTCACATGGACCTTGTTGATTGCAAGGAGAGACATTTTCACATGGTTTTATTTTTTTAACGCAAGGAGAGATATTTTTATATGGTTTTGTCTTTTGATCGTAAGGCGAGTCAATTTCATATGATTTTACTTGTTCACAAGTTGAAACCTTTTCACATGGTTTTTCATGTTGATGACAAATTGGAACCTTTTCACATGGTTTTTTATGTTGATGACAAGTTGTAATGTTTTCACATGATTTTGTATGTTGAGTGGCAGTCGAAACCTTTTCATATGGATTTTCATGTTGAGTGGCAGTCGAAACCTTTTCATATGGATTTTCAGGTTGTTTATAAGTTGGAACGTTTTCACATGATTTTTCATGTTGAGTGGAAGTTGAAACCATTTCACATGGTTGAACTTGATCGCAAATTGTTACCTTGTCACATGTTTTTACAGGTTGATGACAAGTTGAAACCATTTCACATGGTTGAACTTGATCGCAAATTGTTACCTTGTCACATGTTTTTACAGGTTGATGACAAGTTGAAACCTTTTGGCATGGTTTCTCTTGTTGACCGCAGGTTGGAACCATTTCACATGGATTCTCATGATGGCAAATTGGGACCGTTTCACATGGCTTTACATGTTGATCACACGGCTTTCCATGTTGATCGCATGGCGCAGAAATTTCAGATATAGTTTCTAGATCGCAAGGTGTCACAGCTTTAAGACGTTGATTGCAAGTTGGCACAAACTTAGAAGTGGAATGTTGATTGCAAGATTGCACGAATTTACAAGTGGGATGTTGACAACAAGGTGATACGACATTATTGCACATGGGATGTAGATCACAAGGTGTAATGTTTTTACATGGGGGATGTAGATGGCAAGGTGGAACGTTTTTACATATGGGATGTAGATTGCAAGTGGGCACAGTTCTATATGTGGAGTGTTGATCACAAGATGTGTTTTTACAAGTAAGATGTTGATCGCAGGTTGGAGCAAATTCAGAATGGAGTTCCAACTGTTGTTGGCAAGGAAGAACAGTTTCACACACATGTGGACTGCAAGGTGCAACACTATCAAATGAAGACACTGTCGGGTCATAAGATTTTCTATGAGTGCAAGGTGAAACTGAGTCCCAATGTAATTTTGAACTTAAGTGGCTAGGTGAATGAATTTCATACTCTGGTTTAGAATAACTACATGGCGAAGCAGATTCCAATGGAGTGCTTAAATGACAAGGTGAGCGACTTGAACATGAAACAACTTCAGGTATAGGAAAACATTTTCTGATTTTCGACAACATTTTATGACATGGCGATAGTACTTTAGCAGTTAGTATACTCTCTATTGACTTCGGCTCACATTTGGCAACTTGCTCTTCAAAGTGTTGTATTTGATTTCTAGTAGAACAAATGTCATTAGGCATTTCTTGATCAATGTTTGATGTTTTTGTAAATGAAGCATTTATTGCAGGCGATTCATCATATGATTCAACTTTAATAGGAGAAAATGTTTCTTGTTGAAAAGAATCTCGAGCTCTCTGTCCCGTGTCAGTACAAGGCGTTCTTCTAGGTGGAACAGTAGGTTTAGGCATAATTTGTTGCTTTGATTTTGCTAACCAACACTTTTGATGCAAGTCTGGTGCACTTTCTGGAGAGTGATTAACGTTATTTGATGAATTAATAGGACTAGATGGACATGATGGCATTTTAAGAGAAAATGTTGCAGGTGTAGAGATTAATGCATGCTTTGTTGAAATGGGACCAAAACTGCGAGCTTTCGGTTTTGGAGGAGTATGAGGTTTGTCATTTTTTTCTCTTCTACTAGTAGCAGGTGTTATTTCGGCTTGAGCTACTTTTGCAGGATATTGAGGAAATCGTATAGTAACTTTAGGACTTGATTCAACTGGGACAACAGCTTTGTTTGAAGTTACTTTCACTCGAAGATGACGAGGATCGTATGTAATCTTGCGAGAAGGTGAAGTCAAGTCTGGAGAAATTTCATTTTCTCCGGCTTTCGACATAAGTTTGTTGCTTTTGAAACTAGAAACACCCATACGGGGTAAACTTCGTTTCCTAGGTAACAACTGATTTAAATACGGAGATGTATATGAAAGGTCGTTGTCAAATGCCTCATCTAATGATCGTCTTATTTTCTGTGGAAGGGATGCGTCCTCTTCAGGAGATTCAGCAGACGATCCACTTTGAGGAATGACCACGTATGTTTGCTTTCTCATTGGTGGACTCATTTCAGCCATGTCTATTTCGCCCTTTTGCTCAGATGTGGAAGACGAATCATCGAGTGCTGTGTCGTCTACATAGCATTTCCAACTGAGTTCTTCAATAGACCTTTTCCATCTGGGTGTTGGTGGTCGCACTGAAGAACTTAAAATGCTCTTGACAGGCGTTCTTGATTTTGTAGTAGATGAAGTTAAGCAAGATCTGATTGAAGACTGTGTTTGTTGGCTAGCTTCAGCAAACATGACATGAGTGCCAACTGTTGACACACTTACATCTTTTGTTGAAATGCTTGGTGAAGTCTTTTGTGTTTGTGAAGTCTTTTCTGATACTTGAGTTCCTTCCTCTCTGGGTTCAATTCCAACCCGAAGATGTCCATCAGTTGTAGAAAGGCAAATAGACTTGTGCTTGGACGTCAATGGACAGAAAACAAATAACATGTTCTTTTGAAGATCATTATTTTTAGTATCTCCTTGTTGGTCTTCTTCTACCTTTTGTTGGTCTTCCTCGTTTAGCAGAGGAGTGTGATGAAGTGCTTCCTGTTGTTGAATATCTTCGTTCTGAAAACATTTGTCGAAGTTTTTTTTTAGGCGAGCTAATCCTCTGACTCGTCTTTCTGGAACTCTTACCACTTCTCTCTCTCTTCTTGTTCTACTCTTTTCTCGAGACTGATCACCTGAAGAAAATGTTGTTTTGCTTTCTTCCCACTGAGGAGTTTTTTTAGGTGGTTTTGGTTTCGTTCTCTCAGTTTCATCTGGTGGAGGAGCTGGAGCAGGTGGCTGTTGCAGACCAGTAAGTGAACAACTTTTGACAGCTTTTCTTTTTTCGTTATAATCCTTATCAACACAGCGATACTCGTACTCCCCTTCATGCACTTCTGCCTTGAAGGGTCGCCCTGAAGTTTTGGTTTTGACAAAAATAGTTTGCTTTTGAAAATCACAAATTGGACATGCAATATAACTATCGGACGATTCACTTTCACTATCGACGGGAATTACTGATCGACTAAAATAACTTCCACTACCACCATCAGGAGGCAAAGGTCCTGTAGAGGATGACACATGTTTTCGACAATAGCCACACACTTCCACCAGTTCACAACTCTCTTCGTCTTGAACATCTCTAGGTCTTGAATATTCTTCCTCCCTTGAAACTTCGCGTGACTCGGGCATTCTGGAAGAGTGTGATCGTGTGGTTGGTGAATGGACATAACAGATTTTTTGATGGTGTCTGGGTGGCGGCGAAGGTGGCGGTGGCGGTGGCGGTGGCGGTGGCTGAGGTGGTGGTGGAGGTGGTGGTGGTGGAGCTGGTGGCGGCGATTTATTTTCATCAATACAATAAAGCTCATAATTACCTAAAGAAACCAATGAACAACAACTTAGTTCATTTTCTTCACATGTAGCAACTAAAGGTGCCTCCTCACAACAAATGAGTGGGTGGACTTCAGTGATTGGACATGACTTCACTTGTCGGTAATGATGAATTACAGGAGGGCTTGTTTGAGCTACTATGTAATTGCGCGTCTTGGTTTTTTCTTCACCTGCTCTTTGTTCGTTTTCATCATGTGGACAATAATCACTTTCATCTTCTTCCTCATAATACCTTAATTTAGGTTCCTGTTTATCAATATTATTATGCTGTTTAACCATTGATTTTCTTCTTTCAGTTAACTTTTTATCATTACTATTATCACGTTTTTTATACATTTCCGAGGGATAATACCAGTCTGCATCTTCATCGTAGAATGACATCTTTCTATCATGTCTGTCATCACTTTTACTAGTTTTATCTCCTCTATTTTGTTTAGATTTTGGAGAATCCTTATCTTCGTGTGGAAAGGACAAAGCTTTTCCTTTTTTGAAGTGTCGATCGTCAGATTCATGTCTATGCTTTTCTATTTTATAGTGGCGAATCAAACCAGGTGGGCAAGGTGGTGGGCGCCTAGTTATTTCATCATTGCTCTCAAATCTATTTGAATGATGTTTTTCACTGCCATGCTTCTTTGGTTTACTTCTGACTTCTTCATTACTGTAAACACTTCCTTCACTATCCTCAGCTACATTACCAATACTCTTGGTTGGACAGTAACAGAGAACATCATCCATATCTGATAACAAATACTCAGGTTCTTGTTTATGAGACTCGTAATCATTTTCTAAAGATTGCCAACTTTCAAAACTGTCATCATACGATTTTGGTGGGGTTGGTTCAAGAGCTTTTCGGTTTTTATTGTAACTTTTATGGTTTCGAGATTTTTTATCGTGCCACGAATCAACTGACTCTTGATAATAGGGTGACAAATCTTTTTGAGCATTCTTATCCTTTTTATGTACTTTAAAAAAGCTGTGCGGTTGTTTATCACTGTCAACTTTGTGAGAAGACCTTCTTGATCTCTCTCTTGTAGCACTTGAATCCCAATCATCGGAATAAAAACTTTGATCTTCTTTACGTTTACGCCTATCTAATTTTTCTTGGACTGGAGTACAAATAAACGTAAACTTGTTTTGTTTATTCCCACTCTTCTCCCAATGATCATCTTTTTCTTTTGCTTTCCGTCGTTGATTCCTTAAACCATTATCTCTTTCGTGACTTCTTAAATCATTATCTCTTTCGTGACTCCTTAAATCATTATCCCTTTCGTGACTTCTTAAATCATTATCTCTTTCGTGACTCCTTAAATCATTATCTTTTTCGTGACACCTTATAACATTATCTCTTTCGTGTCTTCTTAAACCATTATCTCTTTCGTGACTTCGTAACCCATTATCTCTTTCGTGACTCCTTAAACCATTATCTCTTTCGTGACTTCGTAACCCATTATCTCTTTCGTGACTCCTTAGACCATTATCTCTTTCGTGAACCCTTAAACAACCATCATCTCTTTCGTGACTCCTTAAACCATTATCTCTTTCGTGACTCCTTAAACCATTATCTCTTTCGTGACTCCTTAAACCATTATCTCTTTCATGACTCCTCAAACCATTATCTCTTTCGTAAACCCTTAAACAATTATCATCTCTTTCATGACTCCTTAAATCATTCTCTCTTTCGTGACTCCTTAAACCGTTATCTCTTTCGTGACTTCTCAAACCATTATCTCTTTCGTGATTTCTTAAACCATTATCTCTCTCACGACTACTCCGTAAACCATTATCTCTTTCGTGACTTCTCAAACCATTATCTCTTTCGTGACTTCTTAAACCACTATCTCTCTCACGACTACTCCATAAACCATCTCTATCACGACTACTCCGTAGACCATTATCTCTTTCAGGACTACTCCTTGCACCATTTTCTCTTTCATAATTCCTCGATCCACAGTCATCAGGGTCAAAAGCTTTTTTTCGATGTAATTTTCTTTTTTCTGGCAAAGAGCGCAAAGTATATAAAGATGGGCTTTTAGATTGTTGCATTCTTTGCCACTGAGCTTGTTTTTGATGTTCTAATTGCCGTCTTAAATCTTGATCTTCTTGAACGTGCCATTGTGGATCAGCTTCGTCATAACTGTCTTCATTTTTTAATGTTGCATAATAATGGCTTTTGGATTTCTGAGTTTTTGGGCTCTCTTTTATTTCATCATCTCTCCCGTGACGTGATCGACGATGGTTTTTTGTTTCTGACAACTTTTCTTCTGATGAGTATTCTACATTTGACTCTGCACATGGTTTCACACGTTCACATGGCACACAACATGGCAGCACGATGGAGCATGGAGCAAAATCCTCGCATGGTCTCACACGTTCCTTTTTCTCAGGTTCTTGTTCCTTTGACTTTTCAGCTTGCTCTTTCTCAGATTTGCCACTTCGTGAGCATGACATTTGTACTGATGGACATTGTACTCCCTCCGAGCGTTTGGTTTCTTCACTAGCTTTCATAGATTCTGCTAGTTCGGGTTGAACCTGAGATCCAACATCTTGTGTAGCTACACTTCCTTCCATTTTCACACTTCCAGATGCAGACGTTAATCGTGATTGATCTTGTTCTGCAGTTGCCAAAGACGATTGTTCTCGGTCTACATCTCCATTTTGAAATACATATGGAGCACTACCGTTTCCTGATACCGGAGTTCTTGCTGGTGAACGTTGTGCATTCTCACCTGCTCTGGTGCCAGGTGATGTCGTTCCTGTACCATCACCTTGTTTTGGTTTTTCGGCTTGTCCATCTCCCCCAACAGGTCTCTTGGCAGTTCCTCCACTAGGCGGTTTTCCACTTTGCTTTCGAGTTGGTTCCTCATCTTCTGCTGGTTGATATGGCAGTTCTTGCTTTTGATCTCCCATTCGCCTTCTATCTTCATATTCAGGTCTGTGTTTTTGTTTTTTAGAATTTTCTTTCAATGACTTTTTTTCCTCACTTGATGAGGATTCTGTGGGTGATACAGCCCTTTTATCGCGAGGCACCTCTTCAGACTCACTTGTATATGACCTTGTTTTTGACTTTTTCTCCTTTTTTTGAGGTTTCCCTTTCTTCTTCTTTTTTTTCCCACAACATCCACTAGCTTCTGGTGACGATTCGTCATCCTTTGTTTTTTTTCTTTTTTGTGTTTCAATTGAAGCCTCGGATTCATCAATAGAGCGTGTCCTTCTTTTATCGTGACTTCTCTTTTTATTGTGATGTGGACTTCGAGTTGGTTGGTTGTGTTTTGTTTTTCTTGCAGTGCTTGTTTTGCTTGGTTTAGGCCGGGCTTTTCTTTTGGAATCATCACCAGATTCCATTCTCCAGGAACTCTGAGGGTGTTCTAACCCTATTAGAACAGCAACGTTATCTTCACCACATAAAAATCGACCATTCAGTAACTGGGAATCACTCAATGACCGACGCCGATCATTATAACCTACTTTCCTCTTCCAATTACATTGGTTAATAATTGTAGCTACATCTTCTTTTTCGGCTAATTCATCACGAGTTCTGTGTGTATTTCGAGGCCCAAATATTGGAAGAGCATTTGGGATAAATGTCTCATTTCTAAACATTTGAAGTAACTGCATTTCCTCTTCTAAACTTGAAATGTAAGTACTGTGATAAGCAATACAAGACGGTGTTTCATCAACTGTCCAAGCATATATTGGATACCGTTGGCACTTTATTGCTTCTGTCCACGGTATAGTGCGTACACTAGGCTCAAATGCTGTTCCACTAGATACCATTAATTCATTTGCAAAAACACTTTGGACAGGTGATCTGCAAGAACATGGACTAAACTCCTGCGTAGAAGGAAATTCGTTCGTAGAATCAAATATTTCGTTTGAATTATGAATACGCGATTTTGTAAAATTTGCCAAGGTAACTCTTGATGATAAGCTTACAGCACGAACAGCAGTAGTGCACATATTATGTGGCTTTGCTCTTAGTTCATCCAAATAGTAAGAATATGTTTGTAGTGGAACGGGACAGGAAGCTGTTGGCTTTACAACTTGTGGAACCACTGTGTAATCAGATGTACTTGAGGAGTTGTCACTGCCATTTGAAGATTCTGTACCCGCCTCTGTTAAGCCATCATACGACGCCTGGTACATGCTCTCTGCTTTTTGTTTCATATAATGCTTTTGTAATTTACTCATCTTTACTTCAATGTGTTTTTGAATCTTATTGATTAGTGTCGTATAGTCATCAGAACCACGTACTCTCTGGCTTGCTACAGGTACCAATGCATTAGATTCTGATTTAGTGTATACCCCTTTAGATATAGTTAGTTCATCTAATGGACGAAATCGACCAGCAAGTCTCAAATCTGCAATGCAAGTACTTGCAGAGGTCGCCAGCTTCTTCACTGTGTGAATAATCTGTACTTCAATTGGCAGTTGATTGGAAATATTTGGATGCAGAGAACATGAAACTTTATGCACAATAGTGCCTGTGTCCAATGGTAAAGATTTAATTAATTTATTTGAACTATTGACACTTCCGTTAGCATCTGATCCACGTTCACTTTCTGGTTCTCTCACACAACTCAACGACGTAGTAGCAAGATCAGAATTGTAAAATGGTGGTGTACATAAACTTCGTGCCAAAAACCTTTCACGGATTTTTGTTGTTGCTCCTGGGTCAGCAGACTCCTTCCCCTTAAGTGAGATTGGATCATCACCTTTTTCGAAACTGCCGTTTAGGGATTCAATACTACAATTATCCATGACGCATTTGTTTTTTCTTCGGCTGTTTTTTAAATCTCTTAAATCCCTAGAACTAGGTTTTGCAGCTAATGGTTGCATTGAGGTTGCCACATCACTTCTATAACAAAAATAATTCCGACCAGAACTATGGTCACCATTTGGGTGATCATACCATCTTGAACTTTTCAAACATTCAGATGAGGTGCTTTTAAAACTTTTATTGACACTTTTCTCGATTTCTTCAACAACAGCTCGAGCTTCCATTAATATCTCTGAATCAGTTGAACTCGTTTCTGAATCTAAGAGCCTCCACCTGCACCTGCCGTCGTCTGTTGGGGGACTGGACAAATCCAGAAGATGTAATGGCAGACGCAGATCCAATTCTGAAGAGCTACTATTTGAATTTTGCAATAAAACAGGTCTCGAATTGTCCATTTCGGGATCCATTGAAAACGACTTGCAGAGAACAGGAGTATTTAAAGGGTCTGAGCCGTTCAGGGGACAGGGACTTCCCGCGCGAAACTTGGGGGTGGATCGGGGGGTCGTACGCGGAGACAAGCGTTTCTGGTTGCTTTTTGACAACCGGGGAGAGGTAACAATGAGGTCTAAGGTGCAAGGGGGAAAAGGGTTAAAATAAAACTTTAAAAAAATAAAAAATAAAACAAAACTCTGGAAAATTTCTAAAGACGAACAAGGGATATATAAAAGACGAAGACGAAATATTTCTTACCTGGTTTAGGGGGTAATGTTGGAGCATCATTTACAGCTGATGATGTGTATGCAGTTGCTGATTGTTTTTTGGGAATGGGAGACGTGGATATCTAATATACAGAAAGTGTTAACAAACACTTAACAACTATCCACAGTCCAGGTAAACCTTTCTATCTGGTGGAGACTCTTGTGTTGGTTTCAAGCGAATTATTTCGTCTTGAAATATGTTACCCAATCCAACACCACGTATGGGTTTTGGTTTTATCTCTTCTAAACCTAAAGAATGAAGAATAAAAACATTAAACTTCTTATAAACCTTTCTTTTTATTTATAAAAATTTTTTTGACAAATTTATTAAAAGTATTACTCAAATTAATAAAACGACCTGCATTATCAGCACTATCTTTGCTAGTTTTAGTGGTTGGAACACTAGCAGTCCTCTCATTCAGTTCTTCGACAAAATTGGAAGGGAAAACGCCAACGCGGCCATTCAGTACGCCTTTCCACCAACCTTCTTCTACTTCCTCTAATACCTCTATCAAGCTGTCGACTTCCAATTCCAATTCATCGTCATTCACCGGTGTGTAGCTGTAAATTACTCTACATTTGCGTTTCTTATCTAATGAAGGAAAGAAAGTTCAACATTAGTGAATGAAATAATTATCAACCAAAATAATCAAATCTTGTACAAGATAAACACAATAACTGAATAAGACTATTATAAATTCACTATAAACTTTGATAAGATGATCTGAATGTCCTATTGTAATGTTAATTCAACTCCAACTATTATCCCGCCTTTGGAATTCGAATTAAAAAGTTTGTGTGCAGTAGCGCCTGCTTTTGATGTTGACAGTTGGTTGACGACAGAATAAATAAGGATATCTGCATTTTCTTTTTCAATTATTACTCAGCATTCATCAGTTATTTAGTTCTTATCGAATCGTATATATAAAATTGAAGACAGCACAACTACCCACCTTTTCTTAATGGAATGCCATTTGTTTTTCCATCGCATGGAGTGCTCTTTTCCTTCGAACTTAACACCTATTAAAAGAAGGCAACATCAAATTTCATAACAACACAAAACTAAATCGAAATTTTACCCTAAAAAACCAAACGATAAACGCACTAACTATCAATCCAAACACCCCATAGTATAATCTATGACAACAATTGAAGGAAACTGTAAACCAATCAAACATTTCTTTTTGTGTAACAGTTTTCCAGTCTAAAGTTAAAACGGGATGTTAGAAGTTTATTTCCTGTCATTACCGAACCCCAGCAGCAACTTGGTACACCCCAACTTATGAATAATAAAACGTTTTCCTGATATTTTATGTCTATGATGTACACAAAATGAGTCACAAATTAAAAAATAAATATGACACTGCTGACGTCCGCATTCCTCAAATTAATTTCATCTACACTCTTATTTTATTTATTTTCGACTTTTAGTTTACCTTTACAAAATTATCAGGAAATACTCCATGTTTTCCGTTTAATCTTCCTTCCCACCAACCCCCTTCTTTTTGCACCACGTGTGTTATTATATCACCAGTTCTTAAGGTTAATTCATCTATGTTTTCGGCATCGTAATCATATTCAACTCGGGCTTCTACTGAAAATAAACGAGAGAAAAAATATTAGTAACTCACTATCACTTTAGAATCTTGAATACATTAATCAAGTTCATTCACTTTCCCTTCCTTTAAATTGTGCAATATGTTAAACTCAATTTAAATTGTCTGGTAATATAATTGTATATGAAAATGACATTTACTTTTCAAAGTAAACATTGAAATTTTTCACCCGGCGCTCGATTAAAATGGGTGAAATAAAGGATTAGATGTTGGAAATTGTATCATCAATGTATTATCCTTCCATCGTATAACTTTAATTCAATTAATGCTCATCTTTATACCTGTCAATCATCAGCTGTTAATTTGTTTAGGCTTATACCTAGGCCTCGACTTCTGCTTTCATTTAGAACTGTCAACATTAACATGTAGAATCTTATTTTAACCAATCTAAAACTAACTTACGCAATTATACAGGTAGGGTAGAAACAAGCAACTTTCCGGGGATATTTAAAAATTTTCTTACCCATGATATAGTCCGAAAACTTATCCAAACTCAAAAATAACAGCCCGAGCTCGGAACACCTTTCAATTCACTTCCATAAGTGACGGCGGAGAACAGGCTCGGACTCGAATAAGTCTTAAATTTCTACTCGTGAAAATTTCTAAATATAAATTTTACTTTTCAACACTTTTATTCTAATTAATAAATATTATCTTATTACCTATTAGTTATACCGTAGACTTAAACTGACTAAGGCTATCTGATCATGTCTTTCATATGATTTTAATAATCGACCAATCACAATGCTAGTTGGTGTAAACTCCGACCAATTCATGCACGAACACGCTTCTTCCGGAATAGAACTTTCCGGCAATTTCTATCAAGAACGTTCGGGTGGCATTCTGACGATTGTTGTCCTAATAAAAATTTATTCTATCGGAACATTCTCTCTAAATCCGATAGTTAAATATGACTGATGCATCTAAACTCCTCCTATGTTACAATAAAGGCTGCAGTCAGCTTTACGATCCCGATAAAAATCACGAAGGTACCATCGTAAGTAGGGACATTTTAGAACAATATTAATGTAGGCTTAATTTTTACAGAAGCGTGTGTCTTTCATCCAGGAGCACCCTTTTTCCACGATGCATACAAAGGCTGGTCGTGTTGCAATAAAAAATGTACAGATTTTACGGAATTTTTGAATATCAAGGTATTGATGACAAGTCTTGTACTAAAAAGTTTTGACAAGATGTTTTTATATATTTTAGGGTTGCACAAAAGCTTTTCATACTAATGTGAAGCCACCAGCACCGGAGAAGCCTGCTGTGGATAAATTAAAAAAGGATGAGGTAAAAATAAAACGATATCAGGAATAAAGGTGTCAGGTAAACAAACATTCATTTGTGACAGGTGATTGAATATCGCGCGCCTATGCCGAAAAGCACCGAGCGTTTACCGAGACCGGATGAAGATACTCCTATGGTAAAGTTGACATCCACTATAGCGGGTTCATTGGAAAAGTATTTGGAAAAATTACAGTTGAATGCAACCCCTGTGGCTACAGGTTTAAAGTCACTGTATAGTATTTTCTATGTACAGCTAGTGATTTATGAATTATTTTAGATCAAGGAACCCCTGGAGCTACCGCTGTAGGAACCAGTTGCAAAAATAGTGGCTGCAGAAAAGTAAGTTGGAATTTTTAAAAAATGCATTAATATAATTTATTCTCTGATTAAATTAGATTTTCGAAGGGGAACATACTAATGAGGAAATTTGTGTTTATCATTCAGGAATTCCTATTTTTCATGAAGGGTAATTTATAGATAAAACTATTGAATTGTGTGTTTACATGTTTCTACTTATTGCAGACTTAAATACTGGACTTGTTGTGCAAAGAAAACTACAGATTTTAATAGCTTTTTGGAACAAATTGGTTGTACCACTGGAAAACATCTCTGGGTTAAACTTGAGGTGAAATTGGAAATAATAATTATTAGTCTAGTATTAATTGATATTTTACTTCTTTTTTAGAGCGCACAGAAGAAAGCAGAAAGTCGCTACGATTGGCATCAAACTGGAAGCCATGTTTTTATTTCTATCTATACTAAAGGAGTTATACCGAGTAAATGCACGGTGGAGGCGAATCCAGTCAAAATCAAATTGTATATTGCAAGTGCAGAAGGTTATATTTTTGACCAAGTGTTTGTTTTGTTTGGAATAATTGATCCTGCAACTAGTCTAGTTACTATGTCTGCTACTAAAGTTGAAATTAAATTGAAAAAAGCTGAGCCTTTGACTTGGCAAACGTTGGCTATAGAGAATGCAACTGCTTGAATGTTCTGTTCTAAATTTGGCTTTTAAATACTATTGAATGAACTGGTTTAGTCAATAAAGACTTGTTACTATTTATTTGGACTTGAGTTGATTACTTAAGATTTTATTAGAAAAGTCAATATATTAAGTTACATCGTATACGTCGCTGAATCTGTTTCGTTTCCAAGACACATCCTCACTTTCCCATTCGGGGTCATGTCTGACAGGTAGCCAAGGTAACGCTGGCCGCCCTAGTCTAACTGTATTGAGAGACCAGGGGACACTCGAGTAAGGGGGTGGACCAGGCCACATGGCAGAACTAGATCCAAAATCTAGTTTACTAGCTAAAATTGTAGGGCTTAACCACATCAATCTCTGATTCGACCTTTGCGAGCTGTAAGGTGCTAAGAAGCGGTCTGCAGGTAAGTGATGATGTAAAATGGAAGACGTTTGATCTTGGCCTGAAGAACCTAAAGAATAAAAAAACAACTTTAAGGATGCATACAAAAATTATGACAATTTCAGACGAGAGATGGCAGCATTTGCAAAGCGCTAAATTTAATTTTTGCCTGTTTTATTTTTAAAAAATTTAATTCGTATAGTTTGGTCAATTTTTTAAAATGTAATTGGAAAGTGCATAGACCCAGGATTTGTTTGCAGCATAAACCCAGGATTTGTTTGCAGCATAAACCCTTTTTTTTTTTTTTTTACCTAAATTTAAAATTGGCCTGAAACCTGTGTCATTAGTTTTATACGAAGTGGAAGCGGATTCACTCGCTGATTCCCTGAAAGTAACAGCAAATGGTGTTTTAATTATTTTATAACTTTAATCCCGATTTAAGGCTCAGCCTTTTGTACTTTTATGACTTTACAGTTGACGGGCATATTTTATGGCATTATTTTTGTATCATTAAATTTACCTGCTCTTTGTTGGTTCTCTAAATCCTTTAGCAAATGGATTGCTAGCGATTTTTAATCGAGTGATCTGAAAATATAAATACGTGTTAATCATTTTTAGGTTACGAGCATCTTCACAAACAGCGCCGCCTGGAAATCAGCGTCGAAGCTTTCCTGCAACACACCGCTTTGCAGTAATGATGCGGATTAAACAGTAATTATAGGCACTCTTTGGTCAAACATTTTCAATCTTTTAAATACTCCTGACGTTGAAACAAAAGAGTTAAATCCTCAACTTGGGTGGGGAGTTTTTAATTTAATCTTACATAATGAGAATTTTGACCATTCCCATATAATTTTACATATACAAAAGTAGAGTAATTTCGAATCTTTTGGCTGACTCTACTAATTGAAGCAATAAAAAGCTGATTGGTTTAAAAAGTGTATGCAATTACTAGTTTGAAAAGTCAGTTAAAAACGAGTGACAAAGATCTAATTAGAAAATTTAAGAAAAAGAAGTACAAATTCTTACCTGCTGATTCTGATATGCGGTGACAGTCGTAAAAGACGTTTCATTGAACACAAAGGTAATTGACTTTGCCTCATCCAAATTAATTCCTTGATCACTCTCCGTCTTTTGTATATGAATTCGTGGTTGATATTTATGCATCGAATGCAATGATACCTAAAACATAAAAATAAAATAAATTTTGCCACTCCAAATTGTTCTCTCAAAAAATGTTTACTATCCATGTGAAAATATATGACAAGTTTTGTCTTATCTCACCTGTCCCCTGATTAGTGGACGTCGGTTATTGGTTAATTTGAGGCGATCAAACGCCACTGCTCCTTGCCCCATCCAGCTGCGACCTAGTGCAGGTGATTCTTGATGAATGTAAACGTTGTGTGAGGGCGGAGGATCTCCTGAACCGGCGACCATCCATTGTGAACTGTGATAGACATACCGATAACGTTTGTCGTCTAATGGTACAATATCCAACCAACAGATGTAATAAGCATCAGGATCTAAACCTGATATTCGAATTTTAAGAGAAGGAAACATTCTTCTGAAAATAGAAAATAACTGTTGCTTTCTATCAAGAACTTAAATGTATATGTGCAAAGTGTATTATTTTAGGATTAAAAATTCACACTTTTAAATGAAAATAAGTGTTTCTTTACATGTAATTTCACACTTTTTTCAGAAAATAACACCCAAAAATTACAGACTAAATGTAATTATTACTGTAACGCATTTGAAGTAAGAAAAATTTTGTTTTAATTATTTTAAGACTCGATTACGTAAAGAGCAAAATTAACGTGGAAATTATATATTAATCCCCACAACGGATATAGAATTGGAATTTTATATTTAAATTTTTTTCTTCTCTTTTTCTTTCTGTAACTTTTTTTATGTACCAAAGTAATCACGTGTAACCGGGATAAATTTCATTTTCTCAAAAATGTAATTTACTCGTGATTACATTGAAATGTAAAAATCAATTTTTAAAGCCAATATTTAGTTTTAAAAATACATTTCTACGACAAAAATAATGCAATTTAAATACAATAATTACAATACCTTCCGGCTTTGGTTATTATCATCTCCGTACCCAATTGGTAAAACTGTTGCCAAAGTTCTCGGCCGCAAAGTTCAACAGTTATCCCGTCAATATCCAAAATTCCTGACGGGCAAGAGGCATCCACTACCGTTGATGATTCAGGCGATGCTGTTGGGCTTCGATCACTCGAATCTAAAAAATTAATTTTGCAATAAATATCTTTGAAAAAAAAAAAACTGATTAAAAATAGTAAATTAAATTTTGTTTTCTTCAGAAAATAATTCGTTTGAGGAATTGACTTCGAAATTAACTTTTTCTACGGAATATAGCACTAATGATATCGATTTCGTTGTACCTGAAGAGGCAGGGGAAAGTGGAATTGCATCCACTCTGTCTTGAAGCAGAGCCTCAACGGAGAACGCCCTTGCCCGCGTGCTCAACTCCGAGGCCATCAAGCGTCCGACTGACCACCAGTGGAAGAGCTAAAGGTGGTGAACTCACCACCACCACCCCCTCCGCGCTAATGTCTCTTTGCAGGTGTCGCTATGTTAAAAGTAAGTTTTTCAATGCCAGTCGCATCACACACGCTTACAATAATTATTTCAAAGCGATAATTTTTAAAGCTTATATAATTAAGGGAAAAAGTTTTGAACAAACATAAACTTTAGCAGTTTGACTTTTTTTGTGGGAGGGAGATGGGTTATTAACTCTACCTTGAACTTTACAAGTTTTTAAAAAGTCAAATGATTGGAAAATTGGAAAAAAAAAATTTAAAGAAATTATAGAAATGTTGGAATTATCTAATAATGTAATTGTATAATCAACCAATAATTATGTAATTAACTTAATTTTTGGTTGGGTATCGCGAAAAAAAAAATCCGCTAAAATCGAAAAGTCACGCGAATTTAAAATAGTGAAAATTACATGGGCGCCATCATGTGGTAAAAGAGTAAAAAGCTCCCAACTCCGAAGATAATGATGTCTTTTTCCCGGTCGTTTTCACCTCAATCACATCCTTTAAGACTTTACAGAGAAGTATCCCACGTGCTTTTGACGTCAACATCCCCACCCCAGTAATTATAAAGAGGTGAAGTAACTTATGACGTCACACGGGAAAATCATCTATCTACTAGAGACATTTCTTAGGAGGTAAAACTTGGGTGGGAATTGTCATAAATAAAACAGCGGAAGGGAAATGACTCAAAAACTAGAGGTAACACTTAGCTAAACTCTTATCTAACATTTGAAAAAAAAATTTTTTTTTTAAATCTATCATTAATTATTACTGTGGAAAAAAAATGTTCAACTTCTCACGCCGCAGATGTTCAAATCCACCTTCTCCCATTCCTAATGTTAATATAATTAGAAAAAAAGTTAGATTAAGATTTGACACCAATGTGTTAATGCAATCTCTCACCAGTGTTTAAGTACGTGTTAACTGCTTTGCAACATGTAAAAGTTTTTTTTTCTCTTCACCGGATGTTAGTTCATTAACACAATAAAAATCAGTCCTACATAAATTACAAGTTGCATCTTTTCAATGCAATAAAAATTAAGCTTTTAAACATCTTATGCTCTTAAACTTTAAAGATGTTTAATTACATCAACACTTTGCGTTATTTAATTTAATTAATTTCAAACGAAATGACAGTTCTATGAATAGGTCTAATCTTTTTCCCAGTCACCTGAGAATTTAAAAAATTACAAAATAAAAACCCAGAGACAGCTAACAACTTAGCACATTTCCACCAATGATTTACTGATGCGTTAAAGAGTTACCTACGTGTTAATGAGTACGCGAGTATAAGCAACGACGTGCTTTACAGTTTTATCAACATAATATGACATTAAAAAAAATAAAATTTTCGATCCAAAATGAACTTTAGATGAACATTTTGCGGCACACTTGCGCAATTTTGTTGAGGAAGAAACTCGCATTCATCACTCGGCCTCTTGTAATTAGGTGACAAAGTGTGGAATGTGGCAATTTGTCGTGCGAACCACTTGAAAAATACACTTGGAAAAAAAAAAAGGATGTGACGTCGATTTAACCCTTTTTTTTATTGTTTTATAATTAAGTGTAATTTCAATCACAAAAACTCCGTGTGTTAAGATTAGTGCAGCTCTGCTAGGCCTAGATAATGTGCAAAACGCAAGTTGAAGGATTTATACTTTTTTTTTTTTTTTAATTTTTTTTGTCATGCAGCTTACTTTAGGGCTGAAAATCGTTTGTCTTTTCCTTCTGCGCTCGAGTGCGCTACTTCGAGATGAATAGATAGTTAGCTTCCCAGAAGGATTCAACCACATTTCCGGGAAGCCGAGACCTCATCTCTCTAGGTTTACCTGTGCAAAACACCTGCATGAGTTGTAAATCCAAAAAACATCTGCTGATACATCTGAAAAATGAAAGGAGTATTAGTTTACAAGTTTATTTCATTTGTAATTTTTTTTTTTTGATTTGATGGAATTGATGGCTGAAACTAATTTGTTGACACGTCGTTAAGTTGACGATTTGATTGCGTCGATGAAGATTAGATGGGAAAGTGACGAAAGAGATTTTTTGTTTTTGACAAGATAAGTTAAATGAAAAATGGTTCGTTGTTTTATATTAACCTTTTTGTGCAAAGGTTTTTTTTTATTCATAAATGCGTGAAATACTACAACAAATTAAAAATTATGAGTCACAGATAGTTGTTTATCAATAAATGGGTCATCGACCCTTGAAATTTATGAGTGAAAAAACGATGGGAGAAATGGATTGAAAAATGTTTGCAGAAAAGTTCAAACCTCAAATTTATTATCATTTTTTTGTCAAATCTTATTTTCTTTCAAGTGTGGAACAAGGTGGCACTTTCCATGCTGAGTAAGGCGATTTGGTCAAGAGCAACAGTAGGGCTTGTGACCGGAAATGGACTAAAGATAAGATTTTAATAACAGCTAATTAAAGTGAAGCAAAGACTGCGCAATTATCAAACGACATTGACGAGAGATAAAGTTTTTCAATACAATTTTTTCTGTTTATACTGGTTGTCTTCGCTCAATTCTTTTTTTAAAAGATTAAAGTTGTTACTTTGAGAAAAGTGAAGGTGAGGTAAATTAATGTCATCGCCTCGAATTGGCTGACGTAATTTCGAGATGTGAAAATTAATTGTCTGTTTTTGTTTCCCTCCAACACTGATTCGTATCACGTAGTCTTTATTCAAAGAGGAAAATTGATAAGGAAAAAATAAAAATACGTTTACTTCCTTCTGAATGACGCTAATCTTGTGAAAACCTTTTCAAAGGGTGAACACCTAATTAATCACCTGCTTGGTTGCACGCAAAATGCAAAAACGAAAATATAACAATGTTAAATAAATTAAAATTTGCGTGAATGTGGCTAATATAAATCAGTAATTTTTTTCTTATTATAATTAGAATTAAAAAATAACTCACTTTATTGTTTTCAATTCTCATTTCTCCTTGGACGAATACATATTCGTCCAAGATTTCTCCATCATCCATTTTGTTCTGTGTAATTTGATCCAATGGTTTTCAATCTTGTCACTAGAGAGCTTATTGCTTCTGAAGGTGTCATAGAAGTCCCTTATATTAAAATAGTTGTTTTGTTCCTTTATTCTAATGTTGTTGTACACTTTTCCTTGTGCTTTTATTTTGCAAAAACTATGAAACTCTTTTTCCGACTGTTACTAGCGATATCTGGTGAGAAGATTCTCAAACATGGCGCCCACATCGAGTGCCAAGCGATGTGAAGTTGGAAACGTAATTGATACTCAGCCAAATGACCTAAATTTTCCCTGCATATTTTGATGTCAGCTGATTGTAGCAAGCAGCCGAAAGAAGACCAGAAGTAAACCTCGATTTTATTTTAGTGTGGATCTAGACGCGACAAAATCTGGGGATTTAAAGAGGTGACTCATACACCATCACCCGATGCCGATGTGTGGTCCGCGGTTGCGACGCCTTTTGCTCCTCCTTTCCCCCCTTTCTGCACTAATTAGGGACATAATTGGTACAAAAGCTTTTATTTGCTTAAGTTCCAGATGAACAAGTTTACTTCATTTTGGGATTTCTTTTATACTTCGCTTGAATTGATAATTGAGTGCGCAAAGAATTAGAATGGTACTGCGATAAAAAAAAAAAATTTGGTGACGAAATTAACTAGTTTTAATTCCAGTAAAACGTGTGGGAATATTAAAAATATCCGGTGGTAGGGTTTGGCCAGTTTATTTTAGAGTTTAACCTCCGGCATTTCATTTCGTTCGTGATGTTTTTTTTTAAAAGCAAAATCTACGTAATTTTCAAGGTTTTTAAACCTGTTTGTTAATGACGATTTGATCGCGAAAAATAGAAATTGTAACTAAATTAATTTTTAACGCTATTTTGAACTCTATTTCTAGATGCTTTTCGCCGTGTGACATTTCTGACAAACATGGGTGAGGTATTGTCAAGTTTTTTCCAAACAGGAAGTCAATTGTTATCACCTGGGGGATCTGGCCGCGTCTCTGAAAACACACGTTTAATATTACAAACGGTTTTCGAGAAACTAGAAGATGATCATCATACTCCTGTTTCGTTCCTTGAACCGTATTTATGTCAATTACCTAAAGGCGAGAATATTCTTTCCGTATACAACGGTGAAGGATACAATGTCTTACAAAAAGCAGTCGGTTATAATCACGTAGATTTGGTTCGATGGCTGATGGTTCGCGGTTGTGATGCCAATAGAAGTGTATGTAGCCTCCCTTTACACATCGCATGTCTGAAAGGCTACGAAGAAATAGTAGAATTGCTATTAAAATACGGAGCCCGCATTGACATAGAAACTAGAATGTGTTGGCCGGGTCCGCACAATCAAATCTGTGAAGAAAGGGGTACCTTATCACTTTTAATGAAAATTAATCTCTAAAATTTGTTCGCTTTATAATGAATTTCTATTGCAGGTGTTAACGAAGCTGGAATAGCGGATAAATCGAGCGATAAATTACAATCTGCAATCTGCTACGCCATCGACGGAGATAATGTTGAGATTCTTGATATGCTCATGCAACAAGGAGAAGATAACTGGTTTCCGTGGCAACAGAAGCGACCACTTTTACACTTAGCGTGTGAACGAGGAGCTTGGAATTGTGTCAAGTTTCTTGTATCTCAGCGCTCTCTTGAAATCAATCAGTGTTATGACGAATGTTATCCGATCCATCAAGCAGCCGTTCATCCCATCCGATTTCTTGAACTTCTACTGCAATGTGGTGCCGATGCCACTGTACGTACGACGACTCAACAAACGACTCTGTTGCATGTTGTTTTCTTATTGGGCAAGAAATCAGCTGATGAAACACTTGCTACTGTCAAGTTACTTTTAGACCATGGGTTAAGGGATTTGATTAATGAAGCTGATTCACTTGGAAACACGCCTTTGCATGCTCTTATAATTAGATATTCGTTAGAGGAAAGTCGGTACGGTTACGATTCAGATCCACCGCCGTGGAATAAATGGGAAATGCTACTCATTATGAGATATTTGATACAAAATGGGGCTAGTCCAAGTATTAATAGAGTCGGTAATAGCGCGTTAGCCTGCGTGCTCAGACACGTTCGAGATTGGGAATTCCGTTACGATTTGTTAGACATGTTACTTCAGTATAATGGAAGTCCGAATGTAATCGGACGTGATGGATCAGTGCCATTGATGGTGTGCTTGGTGCCACTTATTAATAAAGATCCACTTCATTATTTGACCCACACTATGAAAGTTTTCTATCTCAATTGCGTCCGATTGTTATGCAAAAATGGCGCCAATCCCAATTGCTCTTCACGTACCAATTTAACTCCTCTACACGTTCTGATTTTCACTGCAAGCGAATATATAATGTTGAATCGCACTGAAGAGAAAGCCAATGCATTTGCTTTCATCCAACAACTTCTCGTCGTTTTACTTCAACACGGTCTTGACCCAAATGTCCGATTCAGTCAACGTACTCAACACGTTCTTTTGGCCTTGATGGACATGGTACAGAATGCGCGTAGTCCGTCCGATTTGGACTACGTATACAATCTCAGCTTAACCCTCCTTCAATACGGTGCTGATCCAAATGTTAATATCAGCACAACTGAACCAATGATTTGTCACTCTCAAAGTTCGGTATACTTGAAGAAACCTTCCAACACGGTACCGTATTATTATGTACAATTAATCACCCGGAGAGATGAATTACTCTTATTGGATAACGAGCAGCATTTTGCGAGGCTTATTTGGCTATATTATTTGTCAATGGATCATCGTACGGTTTACAGCACACTCAGAATTCTCGTACGCCAAGCCTCTCTTGTCCCTATGAAAAGAGTACTTATTACACTTCTGCGACATTTGTACACTCATCCCCGTTCACTCAAACAAATTTGCCGGGTTCGCATTTATGATGCTTTGGGTAGGAGAACTGCACAGAAAGTCAATAAATTGCCTCTGCCAAGTTCTCTCAAAGATTATATTCTCAATTGGAACCCATGAATTCCTTATCCATATTATACATGTTATATATACTTATATATATATTTACATTTTCTTTTTCTTTTTTTTTGAGAAATTGAATTTTCATTTCTTTTTATCAGTCTCTCATTGTACATATAAGTCATCCTCATCCAACAGGTTGAAATGACTTTTTTCGGAAAACAGTCCCTAATTGAGTTTATCTTAAGCACATTTTTTTTTTTTTTTGGGCTGAAACTTGGCGGCTACAGAGTCAATAAATAAATAATTTCTGTATCTTAATCCTAAAGTTTCAATCGTCCCCTCCCCTTTTTTGTGCTAAAAGGCGTGGTTACAGTTTTTGTAAAAATACAAACTTTAAGTGTGCCTCTTCAATTTATTTTAAAAGTTAAGAGATTTTAAGGGTTTTGCTTTTTCTGTACTTTCACTCCAATGAAAATGAAGTGGTTGGAAAGATTGTGCATCACTTTTTTATTGAAGTTTACTTATAGAATATTACAGATTGTGCACAAGATATATATTGATTGTGCATATCAGTTGAAAGAACTTGAAAAGTTTGTAGGTACGAGATCTGAGTGGATTCATATATTGTCTCGAATGATAATTTGGTTTCATTTCACATCTTTAAAACTTGTGATTAAATTTTATAAACCCATTTTTGGAGTTTTAATTTATTAATATTTAGGTGTTGTGATAAGCTGGGACTATATGTAAAGTGAAATATTTAGATAATTGCCAGTTTTATTATTTGTAATGTTCGCAGTGTTTATGGTTTTTATTGCGTAGAACATTTATTTTCACTAGAGGGATAGAGCAATAAAAAGAATTGGGAAATTGCAGGAAGGAAAATGGGACGCAGGTGGTATACCATCGGCTATCTCACTGCCCTTCTACATTTAAGCATTTAAACAGCTATGTCTATGGAATGTGAAATTCTATATCTTGTTCTTCACCAATGATAGTTCAAAAACGTTTAAAGTTTTAAAATTAGCAAAATAAAATCGACTGCCCGTCACCTTTGCCTGAATCATTGAGAGGAGTTTTTTTCCCGGTTATTAATTTGTATTATTAACTACAAGTAATAGCTTATGGTATGCATAGGTATGCGAGATGTGAGTTTTTCAGTAAAGTTCAACTAAACACGTAACTTCATTGTAAGATTAGTGTAACTCGTTTTAAGAGTGTATTCATTTACTGTTAATTGAAAAGTTATTCAAATGTATTTTTGTTTTATTGTTACTTTTATGCCACACTTGTAGTCAATAAAAAAATAATTTTCAACTTTTTCCAAACAAAATCCTGTTCTCTTTATATATAATACAATTGCATGCTTTTTCCTTAAATACAATTTGTGCTTATTCTATAACTTAAACGAAAAAAATAAACAATTTATACAAACCATCTCATTAAAAAATTTTAGAACCATTTACGGATCTGCTGTAGTCTTAAAAAAGTGCCCGTCCCACTCACAACCCTAGAGCATTCTTGAGTAAAGCAACGACATCTCCTGAAGGTTTATCTGGCGATTCTAATGAGAAAGAACAACATTACTCTTAGCAAGGAAGAATGGTCAGAGCATACCAGTTTCTGCTGAACTTATATCTTGTTCAAGTTTCAATTTTTTCGCAGCACATTGTAAAATACCTTCTTCAATTGAATTGGCACTTACTATTCGTGTCACAGACACCTCTCTGCAAAATAGAAAACTTGATATTTAACTAATATTTATTCAAATGGCAGTCCATTTACCTTGTTTGTCCGACTCGATGACATCTATCCTCCGCTTGTTTGTCATTGTAAGGGTTGAAATCAATGTCATGTAAAATCACAGTGTTTGCAGCTGTCAAATTGATACCAAGTCCACCCGCTTTCGTCGACAAAAGAAAAATGAAAATACTTGGATCAGAAGAAAATTGGTCAATCAATTCCTGTCTGTAAGAGTAAAATAAATTAGATTGACAGGACTTTCAGATAATGTGTTCAAATTATACCTTTGCTTGACCGGTGTACTTCCATCAAGTCTAATGAATTTATACTCTAATATGTTTAAAAACTCTTCTATGATATCCAGCATAATAGTAAACTGACTGAACAATAGAATTCGGTATCCCTAAAATTATAGTGGTCATGTATAGCTATAATTTACTAAGAGTTAAAAAATGTAATTATACCTTATCTTTCATTTTCTTTAATCTGGGCTTCAAGTAGTGGAATTTACCAGACTCTAAAATTCGTTTTGACTTTAATTGGTACGAATTCAAACTCTTCAAATGCAAAATATACTAGGTTAAGTAATAAGAGTTAATGGGATAAATTTCAAACCTTATACATTCCACACAATTTGTGTAACTCAAAATCAGACATGACTTGCATGTCTTCAAGTATTAATTTTGAATCTGCATCTCTGTGGGTAGGTTCCTATTCAAATTTTTTGAAATGACTATAAACCGAAAAATAATTAATCAGTAATTTTACTTTCAGCATGAGTGGCGCCATTTTCTTCAACAGTTTGTCACTGTAAGAATTGCGTAGTAGCAAAGGATGATTTGCCATTTTTCTCAACTCCATCATCATGTTGGATCCACTAGTAGAAATTAAATTTTGTTTTCGTTCTTTTACCTAGAAATACATAATAGATGATCAAATTGAATCTAAAATATAAATTTTAAATTGTACCTGTTTGGAAAATTTTTTAATCAGCTCATTGTATAATTCGTGTTGTCTAGGTAACATCTGGCAGTGTTTGATAGTTTCATTCTTTTTAGGTAAATCTTTTAATACATTTGTCTTGAGTCGTCTTAGAACAAAAGGTTGCATTATTCTTTTAGCTTGTTCAATTCTCTCTTCTTCAAACTTTGTTCTAGAATTTTTGTGGTCATTGTTTTTCTACAACAAAATAAAGAGCTATTACGTCTATATTTGAGAAATAGTTTTTACAATCTTACAACAGAAGTTCCAAACATTTTAACAACTTCTTCCGTTTTGCCTTCAAAGACGTCAGGCATGACAAACATCAAAAGTGACATCAATTCGACCAAATTATTCTGTAATGGCGTTCCAGTTAAAAGCAAGCGATGTTTTGCCTTAAAAAAATGTCAGTTGTAATTTCAATTGATATCCCATAGTGATTTTAAAAAATACCTTGATTTTCATTAAATGCTTATAACGTAATGACGTCATATTTTTTAACATATGAGCCTCATCAAATATTACGTAATAAAAAGGTATTGCTTTAATCGTAGCTCGATCGGAAGAATTACTCGTAACCACATTGTAAGTAGTTATAACAACATTGTAATCTCTGTCTTTCCCAATCAAATCACGTTTCATCTGACGTCTTTCCTCCTGCGATCCAAAGTAGACGAACACCTTTAATGTACTACACCACGTTTCAAATTCACGAGTCCAGTTTTCTAAAAAAGATCAAGAAATGTTGATTTTCATGTTCATAATAATGATAATATAAACCTAAAGTGGAAGCTGGAACAATTATAAGATGTGGTCCCTCGTTATTTTCTTCTAATAAATAGGCTAAAAAGGAAATGGCTTGAACTGTCTTGCCAAGACCCTACAATTACAAATAGAAATAAATGTCATTCTGTTAATTGCTCAACTTATTTTTTTTGAACCATTTCATCAGCTAATATTCCATTTAATCCTTGTTTATGCATCAAAACCAACCAATTCAGTCCTAACATTTGATAAGATGCAAGTGATAAACTACGAGCAAATACACGTCAATAAATATTCAACAAATGTTACTAGTTTTACAAACTTTGAACTAAGAACCGAAGGTTGCTTAGCAAGTGCAGCGTCCTCCTTTCCCTGCATAAGTCGACTGACAAGTGTTTCAATGTCTTTGGACATTCGCTCGCATTGGTGCATTAACTCATTAACAACAGTACGCACATTCAACATATTTTGTGTTTTGTTCAAAATATCAGTGGACAAATGTTTACCAACACTAACTTTGCAAACCTATAAAAATAAAATTAATTAAAAACAACATAAGTTCAGCTGATAAAACTGCAAGTTACATTACCAAATCTGACCAACTGCCAAATGGCCTGCTACTCGTGATAGACTGCACTTTAAGGGAACTACAACCTAGAGCACAAGTCAATTCTTCAGAAGTGGCTGTATTTAAATAAGCTCTAACGTTCATCCGAGGGTCAGTATCTTCCATTTCATCTTCACTATCATCACTGAAATGAAACACAATTAAAACTGAAAAACATAAAATTTAATTAATACCTATCGTATACTGGTTTGGACATATCACATTTTATTGGAATAACATCCACATGAAAGTCAACGCCATTCTTATGTTCCCTATTGGAATTTACTTCTTCAGCGTCATTGCAAGAATTAATTCTTTTATCGCGCTGTTCCTCAAGTTTCGGTTTCTTTTTAGACGGTTTCGATTTCTTTTTAGACGGTTTCGATTTCTTTTTAGACGGTTTCGATTTCTCCGTTTCGTCATCACTTACAAATACAACACCCTGCCGAGATTTCGACGTTTTTGATGATTTTTTCACTCCGTTAATAACGGTATGATCCTTCGAACTGCCATCACTATCATCGCTACTGATATTCAGTCGTCGGCTTGAACTTTTCTTTAATTTTTTATGTTCATCTTCACTTTCAGTTAATCGCCGCTTCTTTTTCTTTTTTGAATGTGATTCGGATACACGTTTTCGTTTAACTGGAGTTTCATTGGAGAACGACTCGGTCTTGTTTGATGGTGGAGAGATTCTAAAATCGTTTAAAAACGATTTAACCTCAAATGTATTTAACTAATGTATTAATTACCTAGGCTTATGGTTATCACAGTCGCCTTCGGAGTCTGAAGTCTGAACAGGAATGGATTTTTTTGTTACACGTAACACGGGACTTCCGGGAGACTCTAATTCAGATTCAGGCGTTTCAGGTACAACTAAACCTACATGAAAGAAATATGTACTTAACTTTTTATTTTTGTTTAATAAACTGTCTTACTACTGTCCGATGAATCTGGAGCAAGTTGGTTTGCACTTCCAGATATTTCAAGTTTTTTATCCGGGGTTTTCTTGTGTGTTGGTTTGTAAGCAAATTGGCTTAAGTGTGTAAGAATATTAGGCGTCGATGTCGACTCTATTGACTGAGATGACGAAGGCATTATTGTAGCGGGTAGAACATCAATTGATTTGGAACTACAAAAGAAACGACAGGCAAACTAAGTCATTTTAGCTGCTAGAATTTCGTTTTAGGGTGCAACTATTGTAGCTTTCTGTAAGTTATAAACAACGCGGAAATATAAAATTTCAGCATACCTATATAAACTAAAGTTTACGAAACTAATATTATATTCTCCTTAAACCTTTAACTCGGCTTACACCAAGCGGGTTAATAATACTGTGGCTGCCAATATGGCGCGCGACATCTGATGATAAAAAACCCAACTTACAAAAAATTTTAAACTAATCCCATGGAGTAAACTATGACGTCATACGTTCTCCGCAACTGATTAAAATGCGATGTTGAAATACGTATAAGGCCATATTACAACCATGGAACTGAAATATTTTTTAGCAGACGTAAACTGTAACAATAATAATAAATATTCAACTATTGAAAATTTATTTTTGTTGAGATGTCAAATAAATACTTTAAAAAAAGTCGTGATGGAATTGTGAAATCTAACAAGAACGAATCAATACTGGTTTCATTTCATCCCCCTTTAGCTGAACTGTATACACAGAAGACATATCCGAGCAGTTTATTGATTTCTGATTTTCCCCCGTAATATGGGTTCCACGTTGGAGTTATCCAAAATCTTGACAATATTTTTTTTTACCACTAATATAATCTGGGTTCGTAGGCAATTTTGATTATATAAAATGAATATAAACGGGTGCGCTGTCCTTGGTTTAACGAGATGACGATGCGGCAGCATCCCTGCCAGAATCAATCAATTAGAGAGATGAATTTGATTTACTATTAATTAAATTTTCGCTATAATTTCTTACTTTATTTAATTTTTTTTAAACGTAAAGGTGGTTTGCTTAGAGTCTAATACAGTTTTGGTACCGGTAATATTGGTTAGTGAAGATCAAGAGAATCAATTAGACAATCATACAACGCAGGTTCATAATTAATTTTTTTTGTACATGAATTTTTAAATACAAAATCCGGATTTTTTTATTTAGTTATCAATTCCAATAAGTTCAAATAATGGCACGATTGCAATAGCAGGACAAGAGCTCGAACCAGATGATCCTATTAACATAAACATATTGGTTCCATTACGTAAGTGAACATTTATATTTACCTTAATTGTTTTCTTAAAATTAATTACAACTTTTTAAATAGAACTTTACTCACCAGAAGGCAAGGTTTTATCAAGTACAGTTGTGTCTACAGAAGCAAAAGTTATAGTCTTAGAATCGCGAGCTCATAATCTTCATATTTTAAAACTTCAAATACTTGTTACATCAATTGACAGTCGTGACGTGGTTCCACTAACCATTCCAGAAATTCGGCTCTATTTAGGTGAAGACGGTGCCGAAAAAAACCGCACTTTCCACTTATTGAAACCTGAACAGTCTCAACTTATTAATCCGCAAGAAAATGGTATAAAAGTTTATTGTAATACAACTAACTGAGACGTTTATATTTTTTTTATTACATGTAAAGACATATCTTTGGAAGAGTCAATCGCTGTTACATCTATATCAACAACAACAGAAGAATCTAAACCTACAGATACGAAAAGACCAGCCTTAAAAACAAAAGGAAATCATCTCACAAACCAAAATCTTGCGGATTTAGATGAAGTATGAAATAAATATGTCTTTCAACATTGAATTAGAATATTTAATTTTATGACCCTTTTGAGGGTTTTTATTTTAACGAAAGAGAACCAAATGTCTTATGTTTCAAATCAACGGGTTAAGTTTATACATCAAATTATCATTTTTCCAGAGATTGATCTTCTGTCGTGGATGTCCAGTTACAGGATGCGTGCGACCAGAGCCGTTTTTATGCCTACAACTTCCGCCTGCTATGCGGTTGGCTGTTTGTGCTGTTTTATTTTGCTTAGCTGCAATTCTGCTCATGTTATTTGTTCACGTATTTATTTTACGCCCGTCACACTCATCACTTTTTTCAACTTCTCGTTACGCGCGCAATTTACGGATGGCGTGGGCTTACGCTCCTCTTATATCAGATAGAGAAATAAAAGAACCATGTGTATAAGAGTGGTACTGGCTTTGTGACGATGCATGAACGTCCCAATTTAAAAACAGTGTTAAAACCAGTGCTCTGCTTATGTTACACTGTGTAAATTTTCATGTAACACATAGTTCGAATGTAGCATAGGATTTTTTTTTAAATTATTTTCACAATCAATTTTACTCATTGTAAATGCTCAAAATCAAGTTTGTAATAATTTTAGAAATAAAATAGTACAATTTAGATTAGTGTAAATATTTTAACATTATTCAAACTGTTTTGTAATTTTACTAAGGGAATTATTTTGTCAGGCAGGGAAAATAACTTGCTCACATTCTCAATTAGCTGACAACAGAGGTCACTACGGGCAAAATAACATGGCGGTCAGGTATGTCAGCTGATGTAACAACGTGTGATAACAACACCCAGCATGTTACGTGGACTATTAAACTGCTGAGATACGTCGTCTTATTTTGTTCGGCTTGGTCAAAACCTCGTAGACCAAATGTTTTTTTTTGAAAACTTGTTCAGGTAGACTAAAATTATCAAAATATAGTGTAATGTTTACAAAGTTTAATTATATTTTCCAGACTAGTTTTTGATTTATTTTATTCCATGAGTATGATCACCATGCATTTATTCTGGATTGTAGTCGTTTTCGGTGTAATGGCCTTTCTAATGTTTATTGTGTTTTACTGGATTATAAAACACTTACTGGGAGTACGACACAACCTACAACACAAAAACTACAGAGACAATTCACTTGATACTAGCGTTGCCTTTTTTCATCCTTATTGCAACGCTGGAGGAGGCGGAGAAAGAGTATTATGGTGTGCAGTTAAATCGATTCAAGAAAAGTATTTATAACAATTAAAATCTTTTTACACATTTTAATGTTTATAACTTTTCCATCAATAGATTTCCAAATGTAAGAATCATTATATACACGGGAGACATCGATTCTAGCGAATCGACTATTCTTGATAAAGCGAAAGAAAGATTCAATATTACCCTCGACAGGCGCATAGAATTTATATTCTTAACGCAAAGAAGATTTGTTGAGGCTCGCATATACCCATATTTCACTCTGCTGGGTCAAAGTTTCGGCTCAATTATTCTGGGTGTTGAAGCCTTATTTAAATTTGTCCCCACTGTATATTTAGATACTATGGGTTACGCTTTTACTCTTCCTTTATTCAAATATTTTGGAAGTTGTCGAGTGGGTTGCTACGTGCATTATCCCACTATAAGCAGCGATATGTTGAATGTGGTTGCAAGTCGCAGTTCTAATTTAACAAATACCGGAACGATTGCAAGAAATCCAGTTCTTAGCCAATTTAAACTAATTTATTACCGCATATTTGCGATATTCTATGGTTTAGTTGGTAAAACGTCTGAAGTTACAATGGTTAATTCCAGCTGGACAAAAATGCATATTTTGCAGTTATGGCGACGACCAGATAAAACATTTTGCGTTTATCCTCCTTGTGACGTTTCGGCATTTGAAAAAATACCGATTGATAACGAAAAGAAAGAATTTAAGACTATCGTATCCGTTGCACAATTTAGGCCGGAAAAAGATCACAGCTTACAGATTAGAGCGTTCAATAAATTCTTGACAACTGTTGACGAGAGTGAACGCAATACGTACAAGTTGGTATTAGTAGGCAGTTGCAGAGATCAGGCCGATGAAAAGCGTGTTATAAAGCTGATGAAGTTGTGTGAAGAGCTGAATATCAAGCGATTTGTTGAATTTAAAATGAATTTAACGTTTGGAGAATTGAAGAATGAATTGGAAAAGGCGACGATTGGACTTCATTCCATGTGGAACGAACATTTCGGTATTGGCGTTGTCGAGTGTTTAGCAGCAGGACTATTAGTATTGGCGCACGATTCTGGAGGCCCCAAAATGGATATTGTGGTTCAGTACAATGGACTTCCAACTGGTTTCTTAGCGTCTGATGTCGATAGTTTTGCCGAGCAAATGACCACAATATTTGAACTAAATACTATGGAAAGTTTAAAAATCAGATTGAATGCACGTGTATCTGTTAAAAGGTTTTCCGATAAGGAATTTACCAATGGATTTTTGAAATGTGTAAAATTATTACTGCCTAGCAGTCCGAATTAAACATCTTTTAAAAATAAAACGTTTCATTTATTAAATGCAAAAGTGTCATAAACGTATAATGTAATAATACTAAATCATTGTATTTTCCATTAAAGCTCTTTACAATGTATTTACATTTTCTTTTTACATTTTTCTGCAACGTTTAACTATCCACAACCATAGAAATTTGTTAATGATCGATTAAAAAATGAGACAGTATCACATATAATTAAATGTACTTTAAACACAACGCACAGTCAGTCTACAACTGCAATTACTAAGTAATTTCTTCTTACTTTAGAAAAATACTGCAAACTTACAAGTTAGCAGGTTCAACAATATCATAACTTTCAACTAAAAAATAAAGCACGTAACCCATTAGGCTCAATAAAAAACAAGGCAAATGATAACAAAATAAAAGGTTTGTGATTCTTAGAGCATTCCAGTACACGTAGCTCTTTAAAACATAACAGTACTAAACATTAAACAAAAAAAATTAAAAAGCAAGATTCTTGCCATGTTAATTCTTGCTGGAGAGATTTAATACTCATCCGAAAAGCTATCCGAATCCTCGGTAACAGTACGGACCTGAGTTATGTAACCCATTGGTTGTTCGTCTTCTGGTACCGGCATGCCAATCCTAATGCGCTTTGCATTTTCAGACGACGTTGAAGCTACAGGCTCCATCAAGTCGACAACTTTGCGTTTATCACATCTTTCTAATAGAATTGATGAAGTTTGAGTCATTTCTTCCATGCTGAAAGAACTCTTACAGACGGTTCCAAACAAATTCTCAGATTGCATTCCAAAACTCGAACTTTGAAACACAGTTGTGCGTT
>JAQGAS010000778.1:0-34083 GCA_034686365.1 Pachymerium ferrugineum | reverse complement strand
GGCCTGTTAAGTTTAATCAAGAGTTAGCCAAAATATCAACAGTTAAAAACGTCGTGCAACGCAAATTTGACTAACTGAAGATTAAATTACCATTTAATCCAGAGTTAGACTTTAACTGCAGTTGGTGCAACCCACCCTTAATGGCAAATTGTCAAAATTTTCTTTAATCTACTGATCAAATACGACTCCATGGTGTCAAAATCCTATAAATCTTTATTTAAGAACATTCAAAACATCCCAGTAAAATGATTTTTGGATCTCGGATTTTTTATCATAGAAATTCTAATGAAATACTAGGATCACGCTGGACGTCATGCCATTGCAATAATCGAAAGAAATTTTGACAATTGTTGAGGCTGAAAGGTGATCCAAGTGTTTGTCATATAGCGACCCCCTTTGATGGTGTATGATGTTATAGATCACATGAATAAATACATCCAATCATAAACGTTGTCAGTTTGCCTTGGCGAATTCAAACTCAAGAAATATTGCAAACTTTAAAATAAATATATATTTTTAATTTTGTCATTAATAACACACACGCCCACCAATACTTCAGCCAATAGCTAACCTAGACATATGTATTAAAATTTTTTGCACACAGTGTTATGATGGTGGGGGTGTGTACCACACACCCCTCACATGAGCGTTTCCACAGTACAGGGGTGTACCACACACCCCAATATGGGTGTTTCCACCTGCCCACAGAATGGGTGTGTGGTACACACTACTCATATGAGCATTTCAACTCACCAATAGCACGGGCATGTACCACACACCCTAAACTTGGTGTTGTCTCTTACCCATAGTATAGGTGTAGGTCACACTCCCTTTCACTGGGGGTGATAAACCACCCTGTGCAGTGACGCTGTTGAAATGCTGTACGTGCCAGTGTGTCATAACTATAGACTAGGTATAGGAAACCCACCCATAAGGGCATTCCCCACAGGACAAATCTAATGCACCTATAAAGGTGTTTGTAAAGGTGCAGCCAGGGACAGTTTGGTCACATGGGGAAGGATTCCCAGAAATGAGGAGGGGACCTAGTTCAAATGTATTTTTAGGAAAAAAAGCAGTCTTATCCTAGCAACTGATGACCTGTCTGGTTCTTTGGGGTAGGGCTCACATGGCACAGTCGACAAAGTAAAACGCATAGACTGAGATTTTTTTTGGAACTAAACGTGAACTTGATTTTTTTTTTAACGTAAACTTGATTTTTTTTGAGATGGAGGCGATTCTCAATCCACAGATGAGACCGTGCTCAATTTATTGACGGTGAACATGATTAAGGCAGACTGCGACCAACGCCATTTGGAGCATCAAATGGCTAAGACCAAAGTCGAAATCATCACATTGTTATTAGACGAAAATTTGATACTGAGCGGCAGCACAGAAACGATACAAGGTGATGAAACACTGAACGTGCAATTAATCCAGGTCAGGCAAGACACTGACACGACAAAGAATTTGGCACCATTTTAGGGTGAGAAGCATGAAGACCTTGAATATTTCCTGAACAATGTTGATCGTGCAGCAACACTGGGCCACTGGACGGACGAGGCAAAGGTTAGACTGCATCAACCTATTTATGCGAAGAGGCCAAGAACTGGATAGAGATTTTTGGTAGAAAAATAAAAACGTGGCAGGAGTGGACTGCGAGCATCCGTGACTATTTTGGTTGTGCTGACTCTTATAGTGAATGGTGGAAACGCATTATGGCCCGAGTGCAGCGGCCAGGTGAAAGGCTGAGCAAGTATTTTCCCGCAAAACTGGTATTGATCAAAACAACTAAACGTACGTACAAAGTGACTGAACATGAAATGATATCTGTGACTTTCACTGGAATTCGTGATAGGGCCACCAGGGGCTCATTTATACTTGCACAAATTTTGACAAAAATGGACCTGATGAAGATGGGCAGAAACTTTGATGAAGAAAATGACTGGCCTGCCCACAGTGATACAGCAGTGATACAACTGTGAAAAATCCAGATGACTCAACTACAAAAAACCACTTACCTGACCTTAACAGAATTATGTTTAAAAATAGTTTGGCAGCAGACAACAGGGGAATGCGTCGATTCGGAGCGAGTGATAATGCAATTCATAATGATTCGTCACCCACCACACGCTACAGACTTGGCATGGACCACAGCAAATTGGTGTGTTACAGGTGTAAAGAAATCGGACATTTATCCTTTGAATGTGCGCGACCGGAAAGCCGACCACGCAACGTCACACATAAGAGAAAAATCAGCTCATGTTTCATTAAAACTAAAGTACCGAACCTAACTGTTACCGACTGTTGGGTCAAGGCGGCAGGGTGGTTGATAGAAGCTTTAATCGATCCAGAGGGAAACTGTAATGTAATAGACAAAAAAATTCTGAAGCTTGACACATACATTAACCAAACCTCATTAATGGCAGTTTTACAACAACAAATGGGTGTAAACGAGTGGATGGCTAAGTTGATCTTCAGTTCAGAATTGGCCAATTCACATCTAACATTAAAGATGCTGCGGTCACCATGAGTCTGCCATATGACTTCATCATTGGAACCGATTGGCGTAAAAAAGGAGAATCTTGGTTGGAATTTCAACTCTAAGGGTGACATGGAAGTGATTTGAGAGGTGCATCAAATGAGCTCGAATCGATTTCTACTGAACAAGGGCATCGTACACGCAGCGAGAGACAACACATATATCAAGAAAGTTGAACCTATTGTCAGCAAAGTGGACCCGTTCGTTTCAGCTGAAGAAAAATGCCATCTTCATGACATTCTAATAACCCACATGGCGTCATTCAATGTTGATGGACAGATTAGACTCTGTGTAGATAAGGAATGTAAAATCCCATTAGTTAACAACACACCTATCTGCGTGAAACCGAGACGTTTCTCAAAGCGTGATGAGTCCAGACTCAGAGAGACAGTCACGAAGTGAAAACAACTGGTATATGCCGTGACACTAGTTCAAAATTTAATTTCCCATTTTTTACTGGAGATCAGCCACTCACCCAACAACACCCTGGCGACCTGTCATCGACTTGCAAGAATTGAATCAAAGGGTGGACATGACCGTGTATCGCATGCCAACACTTGATGAGATGATAGAATTCATCATGGAAGATGGCGCCACCTATTTCAACTCTGCTGACATTGTGATGGCCTTTTACAACATCTTGCTGACATTGTGATGGCCTTTTACAACATCTTGCTGAAAGAGAGTGACTGGCACAAGATAGCTTTTATGACTCCAGATGGCCCAATGGAGCTATGCCGCATGCCAGTGGGCTACAAACTTGCTCCATTAGTAATGCAGAGAATCATGGACAGATTATGCAACAGAGTGAGCCATCGAAATCAGGCAGAAACGTTGCAGAAGCCTTGGACAGATGGCAACAACTTTTGGACTTGCTGATAGAGAAGGGCCTAAAGCTTCACCGTTCAAAGTGCCACCTGCTACAAACTCAGATAAAGTGTCTGGGCTACATAATAACAAAAAAGGGTGCAAGATTGATCCTGAGAGAATGAAAGATATTGAATGATTCCAGGTGTTCAGAGATGCCAAAAGTATCAGGTAGTTTCTGGGTTTTACTGGCTATCACAGACAATTCGAACACGTAGCGTCTACCTAATTGCATTGCAAAGTGGCATAAACTGTTTAGTTTATCCAACACAGAGCCACTTGTCTATGGAAATATTTTGAATGGTTGACCTTACCAGGTCAATTTTGTTACATCAACTAATTAATTTAGTTGTGTGAAGAGAAATATTAGTTATCAGACATAACGTGTAGGCAGTTCATGGTAACACACAGGACTTGTAGGCATTACTAAACGGACTGCCCACAGCCCATTCATCAAACATATTTGGTTGGTAGGACCAAATTGTTGGTTGCTATAACTAGAGTATGACCAACCAAATAAATTTTGTTGCCATTACCTATCGCGTTTTCTAAGAGTTAATGACAATGTAGAAAAAAGGGGTAAATAATTGTAAAAAATTAGTAATGAAGAATCAAAAACTAAATATAATATTTAATCATCAAAGAGTTAAATATAAAAAAGGATTGAAACTGTAAAAAGTTAAAAAAATTGGGGTAATGGAGGGTTAAAAATAATTTAAGATTCTAAATGCGTTAAGAACAATTTTCGTTGATAAAGGTTAAAAAATAAAGGTTAAGAAAAAGTAGCTTGATAAAGTGCTAAAAATAAAATATGGTACTAAATAATTCTCAGACACATCGTCACAAGTTTTTTCTGTCACGTACAATCTTGCCACAGACAAGTTATTCTAGTCATTTGAATTGATTAATTTGTCACAGTCATCTGTGGTCAGTTAGACATTACTTGGACTTCCTTCCATTTCTCATCTTGACGTAGTTGTTTGGGCCCAGTTTTCAGACAAAGTTAGACATAGGCTAGTTTTTTTTAATAGGTCAGTTTAGGTTGTATTTGGTTTTTATTTTTTGTTTCACGTAGATTGGGGTACCCAATTTAAGGTATATCCTGCTGATTCAACAGAACCCCTCGAATTTCCTCAGATGTTTGTTGCAAGTCGGCTAGAAAAAGAAAACGATGTGCTCTGAGCGTCATTCATAAACGAAGTGGCCTGCTTTTCAGTAGTGCGCTCCTTTTGTCGTCTTCCAAATTGCGTGCTTGATCCTAGCTGCCTCCGGAGGCTCCATGTCCGCCTCTCGTGACGTACAAACACAAGACAAAGTTTTACCATAACAGAAGAATTGCGCAACCTCACATGTGCTTAAACACCTTTACAACGTTATAAACGATTAAAATTACGAGGTAATTGTTGTCATAAAAGATTCGACGAATCATTTTTTACCAAGAGGTAATTCACAGCCAATTACTCTAAATTAATACCTCATACAAAAAATAATTATTTCAAAAATCGTTTCATTTGACCAATATTTCCCGTGGTTGGCCCAGAAAAGTGCCTGTGCCGTAGCCAAGAGGATTTTCTCACGCTCTCCAACATCGCCCGTAACCATTAATCACTGTTCATTTTGAAGAAAAAGTGATGAACTGGGAATATTGGGAAGAGCTAGCCAAACAGCATGCCATATAAACGAAAAGGAAACTCCTAAAAGAATAGTTGTGGACACCCTTATGCTTGTTTATCACGTCAAACAGCAGACTAATTGAGTTTTATTGTTAAAATATACATTCTGATATGTATTCGTAAAAATGGCATGTAATAAACTCATTATTAATACGTATTTGTAATACTATCTAGTTTTTAAAAATATTCCAACATTTTCTAATTTGGTAGCTTTTACATTTACATGTTTTTATGGTTTTTTTTTCAAGCATTCGTATTCTTAGAAAATTTGGAAAAATACATATTTCTTAAAATTCAAAACGAGACAGTTAAGTATGGTAGATTTAGTGAACCATAAAATCTTTAAAAAATTCAAATGACTGCGATAAGTAAACAGATTAATCTAGTTACAGACGTTGGGCCGACCATGTTGAGGCAAATATTGTTGTGGGTCGCTATAAAGTTTTCCCACAGCCTACTTGGGTCGGAGAACAAGTTTGACCACACGCCTGCGGCCTAATTTTCAAAATTTGTGTTAAAAAACAATCTGCAGCTGAAAAAAAAGTGTAGTACCTAATCAATATATGAACGTATGGTAAATAAAAACGTAATTAATCGAATATGTATAAATACAATGTTCATCTTATATCTTCTTATATCATCTAATCAATTTTTTTCCCTAACAAAAAAAATTATTTACTCAAGCATGCACTGATTTCACGGTTGCCAAATATCATGACAACATATTTGCAAGTTTCATTGAACTGGTGCTAATTTACCAAAAAATGAAAGCAATAAAAACAAAATGATTAAAATATACACAAAATTTGCCGTGTTAATGCTTTTTCCTATATTTAAATTATAGTTACCCTATAATCATTTTTTAATGGTGCTATAATCATAATTCCCCAGTTACCACATCAGTCATTGATGATTAGTGATAGGTGCAAGACTTGATCTAATTTTAATCATTTAATCAGAAGTCGAATACATTATTGGTTTTTCTGATAGTATTTTTGACTAAAAATGATCAAATTTAAATTATAAATCGTTAATTAAATTGATCAAAAAAGTTTACATGAAAACTTTTATCGTTGGTTGATTTTGTTTAAAAAAAAATATGGTCATTTTTGGAACAGAAAAGTCCATAATGTGATCAAATAACCATTCATCATCTGATCAAATGACAAGATTGATTATCACTTTTTTGGTCATTTTATGTTCATTAGGTAATTCTAAAGAACTGATCATCCTAACACTTAATCGCCTTTCAAAACGCCTGATAAACTCACAGGTACTGTAAATCCTCAAGTCACACCTAAACAACATCGCCAACAGGGTATAACTGCAGCAAAGACCGTGTGGTGAGAGGTATGTTAGATAAGTGGGGGAGGGGGGGGGGGTCCCATTGGTTGCTGATTTTCAAATGAGCTACGTCATTTTACACTGCGAAAAATAAAAGGTGTAGAATGGTGTAATAGATGATTTTACACGTTTGGTGTTTGTTGTAAGGGTGCAAAGAGGTGTTCTATTGCAGAACTGGTCCCAAAGGTGTATTATAGTTATCTACACCTTTCACTGGTGTGACCAAACACCCTGTTACTATGGTGTAATAGTCGCTTTTAGGGTGTACAGGCTTGCAAGCACCCAGAGGAATTTAAAATAAACACCAAAATGGTGTATAATCAGTTTTTACACCCTCTTGTGGGTGTTAATTGCCTTTTTATACACACACAAAATGAATTTATCCTTTCTTTTCATTTGTTAATCCACTGTCGACAAATATCGGGCTTTTTATAAGGAAAATGGTGATATGAAACACCATCACATCGTGGGTTTTTTCCATGAGTGCGGCAAGTAGGTACTGCACAATTGCAGTGATTTGATGGCATCTCGTAAGCTTCTGCATATGAAATAACGACTGTCACTTACCGAACTAAAATCTAAGTGTATGATTTACTTACGATACCCTTTTTGTCATTGTTTTGTTTGTTAACAGCCTCTATTAATGGTCGGTACCCGTTTAAACATTGTACGATGGGCAAATTAATAAAAACTTCAAAATTAGTTGGGTGGTATGGGCAATCTGTTAGCAGGGGGTGGTGGAGCTGATGAATTTATTGGTGCACTTCAGCTAATTCGAGTGCTTCAAAACGACGTTCTAACTCCGATTGTCCGTACCAACCAACTAATTTTGAAGTTTCACAACAACTTTTGCAAGGCAGAATTTAGCCATTAAAATCAGACTACTTTACAACTGCAATATGAAAGCATCCATGTTTAGTGTTTTCTGATGCGGGCCGTGGGGAGAAGCGTGGCAGGGGTGATGACGTGGACCAATCAGACACCGATATGGAATAGGGTAGGGATACAACTAGTGGTTTACAAACACCTTGGGAGAAGGGGTGAGGGATTAGCCTGTCAGCTTAACATCGTTGACCTAATCCCTGAACAATGAGAGTGGAATTCAAAAGTTTTGTGGATTCCCCAAATCTTTCATTGATGTGGTGTATGATTTGGTGTTGTTACCATCATATTTCACTTAAAGGGCATTTCGGCAATATAAAGTTTATTGCCGAAATTTTCTAGTTAAGGGGAACACGTGTTTTGTCCTTAACCCTACGTATGCAAGGAATTAAATTATAACTGTCATTAAAATTTAATTCATTTAAATATTTTTATACACAGTATATATCTTTTATTTTAAATTATAAACATTTTTTTTTTACTCAAAATTTACTTTTTTCAACTATACTGCTTTTTTTTGACAATCTGATTCTTTGTATGTTTCGACGACTCGTTTTTTTTTAATCTTTTGTAAAAAATTTAATTTCACATTTTTTTATGCGTCAGTATCTTATCTTTATTATTTATATTTCTGTAGCTCTATTGTGATGCAATTAGGATGATAAGAGACAACATATTACCAACTCCTGCAAAATTTTCTTTGCTGCAAGACTCTACCAAAAAAAAATCCAATTTCAAAAGGTAAAATTCCAATTGGAATCCACCTGGGACTGAATTGACCATAAAGTTTTGCTCCTATACCCAATTTACATTCGCATTGAAATTTAAAACTGTTTATTTGTAATATTGCAAAAATGCTGCGTACCCCATATAGGAACATTCAATTTACACTTTTATAGAGTTTGGAAACATAGATTTTGACACTAGAGGTCTCTGGGTAGATAACCCTACTTCTCAGCAGAACTGCAACTGCAATGATAATTTCAAAAAATAATACAGAAATAAATAAAAATTATAGATTTCTATCTATATATTTAAAATAGTCTCTACATTTTGTAAAAATATTTGTTAAAACTTCTCGCAAATTTTTTTTAATAATTATTTTTTCGTATTTTTTTTTGGGTGATAAAATTTCATCACAAAAAATTGATTAATGGTTGCTCGAATTGTTTGCACCATTTATCCTGCCAGTTTTATATTTCATCGGGTTATCCATGCTCAGAATGGCCATGGGCAAATCGAAAGTAGACCTCCACTGACATCTACCGTTCTCACGTGAGAACTGTGCCTACTAGAAGATATCATTTTTATAATGTGGGAAAGGTTTGCCCTGGATTTGTTTCTACTCCCTTAAAGCTTCTTTGCTTTTTTTAAGACAAATTCATCAATTCAGATATAGGATTCGAACAGATCAGCGTAGACAAAATTAATTCCTGTGAGTACCATATATTTCATCCATAACAATTTTGTTTTTAAATTTGTTGCTATCTTAACAGTTTTACATTAACTGAAGAGATGAGTGTGTTTTAACATATTTTCTGTTCAAAAACAAATTAGATAAACTTGAACTTAAATGTATTCAAGGCGGAATAATATGTCAAAGAATTATGTTTCGGTATGTAAAGAAAGGTTTTTAAGAAATATGAATGAAGAGGCGCCGAATAGTAATTTAATAACATAGAGTTTCCGCTCTGAAAATTCATGGAGCAACTAGGGTCAAAGCAGAAACCGGTTGGGGGAAAGAATACCTTGAATCTTCTTCTGATTTATGTTTCTTGGTGATGAAATTTGTTCATACGGAGAAAAACTGTTTAGCTTTAAAAAAAAATGTAAGTAAGTTAGTTGAAGCAGGTTTGAAAACTGTGTTTTATTTGTGCTAGGGAAAATATTTTGTCTTGAGTATTAAAGAGAATTTTACAGAATTGGTATTTAAGAGAATCAATTGCGGTTTGTAAGGGCGGAATTGTAAAACGGTGCAGATTGCTGTGATTTCTAAGCAAAAAGTAAAAATAACTTTTATCAGCAATTTCAATCTGAATTTTACAGGTTTGTAAAGTTTTCAAATGTAACTGTACATGATTTCAAAAAACTAAGAGAGTAAAATAGAGGCCATGGAGGTTTTCAGTTGGCTGGTGTTATTGTTAATGGAAAAATTATTTTAAAAAATATTTTGAAAACGTGTCAGATGGGAAAAAAACAAATTAAACATAAACGCTAGAAGTCATGCTGAGAATTTTGTTAATTTTTTCTCGAAAACTCAAAAAGTGCAATACCCCTAGTAATCCTTCCATTTCAAGTGTGGGCGAATAAGTTGATATGTCCCACCCTAATCGTGCCATAGGAATGTGTGTGCAAATGATTACCTGTCAGAACTATCACCAGGATCTTTACAATTTCTATCAAAAAATACCAAAACGCAAATTAAAGGGTTTGGTTTTTTAACAGGTCATTTACTTTTAAAACGTTAAACAATGTAATGGAAAATAAATTTTTAAAATAGTCAGCAGAGGGCGCAAATGGAGTGCGCCGTATTTATTCACAAATTGAATGTTAAGTAATTAATAAGAAATTCTCTTTTATTGTATAAGGATTTCCGCAGCTTTTATTTCTTACACCTGTATGAATTGACTGGGACTTAACACCTTCCTGTCTCATACATGGAGTTCTCTTTTGTATTAGTCATTTCCTCATTTATAGAGTCAAAGATCAGTTCTAGGAAAAAGTTGAATACAATGGTCAGTTTCAAAATGGGAGAAAAAAAATGTCATTAGGACAGTACACCATCAATTTAGTGACGCACACCGTTCAGCTAATTGAAGTTTTAAAACATAAGTCTGAAAAGTGATGTCTTGAGTTGCGCCTAATTTTTTTTTTGTGAATAGTACAACGAAAGTTAATCGACGAACTTTTTTTAAAGGTTGGATGTAAGAGTATGGTTAAACTTTGTTATTATTAAACAAGTCTGGATAAAAGAAAATTGCGAAACATGTTAGACCTTTTGTCAATTTCTAAAAACTTATTTCTGCAAAAATAAACTTGCAAAATATATCCAATAAAAAATTCATATGTTGCGTGCAGAGAGAATTTTTTTGCATAATGACATGAAGTTTGTTTTGAGAAATTGTTGCAAAAATTTTAAGTTTTGTAAAAACTTATTACTTTTAAGTACCGTTTTAAGCTAAGTTTGGCAGAATATTTTGTTTTCTCCAAAATTTTACAGAATTCTCCTTTTGGTTTTGATATTGTGCATTGCAAAAATAGTTTAAAAAAAATTTTAAAAATTTATAGTTTTTAAAAAGTACCACGCCTCTTAGTGATAATTATATCAAATAAAAGAGATTACTAAACCCTACTAAGACTTAAGTTGGTCAAATCCGTGACCGTAAGAAGATTGAATAATTAAAGTGTTAGTCTTACTTAAAGCAGCAAACTGCTTTTAATCATGATTACTTTGTTTTTTACACCTCTTTAAAAAATTTTTTCATTCAATTTTAAGTTGTTTTTTACCTCTAACTAGACTATAATTTCACATAAATTATTTTTTTACATTTAGCCCATTAAAAATTTCAAATTTGAATATTTAATCAATTTTTTTAAAAAAAGTTATTAATTTAATTTTCATCAGTTTCTTGAAATATCTTCTCCATCCTCTCGCCAAATGCAAAATTTCACGTTTAATTTGAGTATTTAATAAAAACAAATTTCATTCGGCTTTCTTGATCTTCAAATTATTAATAAACACAAAAAAAAAAATAACCAAATATGCAAATTTTATAATAGACCCGGCATCTTTGAACATTAGGTCATACGCACCGTGTTTTGATTTATTTTAAACCACTAAACATAAAAAAATAAATTAATGTAAAAACATTTTAAAAAATTAATAAAATAGAAATTTAGAACAAAAATAATTTGATATACGTCAAACCACAATTGGGAGTATCATTGAAATTCGAGTGGTGTAACTTTACAGATCACTCTTCTCTCTTTGTTTTTATTGTGACGTTCAACGTGCCTTGTTCCCCATTACCACAAATGGACGCCACCGGGTCCACGAGGAGGAACCAAACGAAACGATGTGGCCATTCATTGAGGTGTGGCAGAAGTCCGTAACATTACTTGATCGCACTCCGTGCTGCAAAACTTTTACTCTTAACAAAATTGAGATCCCAAAATACTGGGATAAAGACTCAGCTGACCTTGACATCGAATTTTATTACAATGAAGAGATTGGATATACACAAAAACGTAGGAAAAATTAAGAAACGTGTGACATCAAAGGTAAAAAATGTCAATAACTTTTTTTTTTATTTTGCATTTCGTGGTGGAATTTTTAAAGTAAAAGGATGCGTGTTCTTAAGAATGAGTTCATGGAATACATGAAACGGTGTCTTTAATCATAGGTTTTGTTGGTTTTTTGTAAATATTTGTTTGGTAATAGGAGAAGTAGTTTTGACCTGTAATGAGTGAAAGGGATTAAAAGTTTTGTTTTTATTAACGACCTTGAGGAATGAAATTTTTTTGTTTGAGGTAAAACAATTGGTTTTAATGGTGGATGTAATGACGTCATAATTTGGCTAGCCGAGACTCGAGATGTTTCTGAGCATTCATTTACATAGGTGTAATTTATGAGTTTGGTGTAATGGAATTTTGTGAGGTCTTTGAGATTTTTGATGTTAGGGTTATGTGGGTAGTAAAATTAGGTTTTAGGGTGTAAAGTTAATAGGGTGGTTTTTTTTTTTTTTTTTTTTTTGTTTTTTTTTTTTTTTATTAATAAGATTTTTTGGGTTTAAATTTAATTGGGTGGTTTTTTTTTTTTTTTTTTTTTTGCTTTTGTTTTTTTTTAATTCATAAGGTTTTAGTGCTTGAACTTGACATTTTGTTATCTGTTGTTGGATTTAATTTTCGTGAATTATTCATAGGTTTTCCATAATTTCAGTAGAGTTGGTTTAAAGTAGAATGGCTGCGAAATTTTTAGAATATTGAACCGTTAAAAAAGTTTCTTTGAATTATAATTTTTTTCTCAGTTATTTTAGTAGTTATAATTTTAGTATGAATTTTATAATTTGTTGAGACATCTTAAATTTTAGTTACAGGTTGAAGCTCTTTAATACGAACTCGAAGGGACCCATGACTTTTGCTTCTTATATCGAGAGTTCTTATTATCGAACAAAATTATATATAGATTTCTGTTATGGGAATCCAACCAAACGTTTAAACAAATTCGTATTATCGAGCAATTCGTCTTCATGGCGTTCGTATTAATTGAAGAGGTTCGACCTATACAAATATCCTCACTTCGGAATTTGTAATTGTACAAAATTATTTTTCCTTTCGGAATATGTTCAATTCTGTGCAATTTTTTTGCTCTCTATCTTAAGAGACAGATTTTAAAAAAACTTAATCTTAAATCCATTTTTTTCACAGCAGTTTTGCTGAAATATTTCATAGTTTCATTGTAATCATTTCAGAAAGTAAAATTTTCCAGCAGTTTTACCGTTCTCTTAGCAAAATAATGTCGCCAGGTATCAAAATTACTTAATTAAAAATTTTTTGGTAAATCTTAACTGATGTTATTGTAAAATTCCAATCCCTTGCGTTGCGAATGTTTTCCTAGGAGCCGTCTTGTGATAACCACGTGTCCATCACGTGATAAAATTTAAGCGTGGCACTAATTATATCCACCATTTAAAAAAAGTCAGGTTCTGCCAACATTTTTTTCAACATTAATGTCACAATTCACATTTTACATTTCTAATTCCGGGTTCACCTCTAAGGGAAATACCACTTTTTTTTTCGTGACTGGGGAAATTGCTGAGGAATTTGGCAAAAAAAATACTTTATAACATTTTGTAAAACCTTTAATTGCTTTTGTCATTCATATCACATTCTTTGGAATTTAATTTTTTTTTATTGTTTGAAACTTTACTGGAACCTTGAAAAATTTGGAGGATATGCCAGATGAAGAAGAAGATATTCTTGGTCATATAAAACACTTCAGGTGTGCTTTCTCTCTAAGGAGGTCTTGTCTTGGGAAATTCTTAGCAGTGTGGGGTATAATGGATTGTCCCTTTTCTCATTTTGACACCAGTTTCACCCTTGTTTGTAATGTCCTACGATGAGTCATTAAGTTGAATCTTCAAACATTAAAGAAGAAAGTAAATAACTTTTTTATAAAATGTCATTTCAGATAAAAGTCTTTCATCTTTTAGTGATGTGAGATAACAGTTGTTAATGGGTTTAAATACTTTTCTTTCTTAGAGAAGCAACCCAACTTGTTAGGAGTCATAAGGGGCACCTTGAAGATTTTTCAAACACAATAAGTTAGTGGGTGGAGGTGGCCTTCAATATGAAGCCAGTCTGCACGCCTTAGTCTCCTCATGTTGATGTGGGTGGGATTAAGGAGAAGACATCAGGGTGAGGTAGAATAAGTTTTGAATCAATTGAAAGTTCTTTAGCACATTTCAATAATATTTTGATTAGCTGAAAGGTATGTTTTTATTTTAATAATCTAAAATGTAATCGAAAAATTTAAGAATATTTTGTTATCACATAATTTATGAAATGAGATAGTTATTTTTGCCAACTGTCAACAGAATTTGCCTATTTTTGATGTATTCTCAGCAGGAAAAAGTTTTTTTCAGTAAACAAAATTTTGTAAAATTATTGCAAAAGTGATAAATTTTTGCAATAAAAAAGCAACCAACTGCCAAAATTTTGTTAAATTCTTATCTCTTGAAAAAAATGATTACATTTTGTATTCATGTGTAGAGAGTAGGGATTTCATAAATGGAATGATTATGGCGATTATATAATTTTGCAAAGTTTAATGCCAATCAGTGCCTTCAAACAAGGTCACATGACCGACAAAAGTCGTACAATCGCCGTTATCGAAAAATCGTCTTATTTATGATAAAATAAGACGAATTTTCGGCGAGTTTGTACAATTTATGTAAATAAATAAAAACTTATTCGTGTACATTCATAAGATGATGTCATCACTTTCTACTCGTTTGAAATAGAAATTGTAGTTGTACAAAAGCGTACGGTATATACATATAAGCAACGATTATGTTACTTTTGCATTGAATTGAGAAAATAACTCGAAAAAATGCATATGGGGCCTATTTTATTATAACTATTAAAAGTAACGTTTGGATTTAAAAAATTTAAATAACTTTAATATTTCAGTAATCCACTTTTGAAGAAGCTAAAGTTCTGAATTGCTTGAGGCGCAATTGGGATATCCGGGTGACTAGACATTACACTTTTAACTGTGCAGAATATACAATATAGAAACATGCGCAGATTAGGTAATTTGACGAAATTTTGTCCTTACACATTCATAAGAATGAGGCATGAACATTCTCTAATTACATGCCAAATGTCTTTAATTTGCTTACACAAATCAAAAAATAAATTTTCAAAAGTCCGGCATAAGAAATAATGTTAATTTTTGATAATTTATGATATAAATTACAACGGGGCAAATAAAACTCTAAGCAGGAGATGCGTGCGCAGATCTTATCGCTTGGCCTATTGTTAAAACAAGATGGTCACTTATAAACACTTGCAGCGTAACAAACCTCCCGGATACATCATAAAAGAGAATTTTATAATTTTAAACTTTTTTATTCCATTTATTTATATTACAAAAATATGATTGCTACAAAAATGTTATAAATTTTAATCTTAAAAAAAATTATTGCATAATTAATTTTTTTTATCTTGAACAAAAGGCAGCTAATAAGACTCCTCACACTCTCATTTCGTTTTACTGAAAGCCTAATTTTCAGTGACCTTCATTAATGTTCAGAAGAAGAGGAAGTGAAAGGCAATTTTTTATCTCATTAAATTATTGTGGCCTACAACTGTTTATTAAAGTAAAAAAAAAAAAAAAACTCAAGCTCATACCTTCTGCCTGTCGGTGAGCGGAAGAAGCCACAAAAGTTTTTTTTTATTATATTTCAAAGACATCTGTTCTTCAAACTATGAAATTATGAACTGTAAGTAATTTAATTATCTGCAAACAGTTTAACTTTCTTCTTAGAAGCTTTTTAATTGGTCTAACTGCCTAAAACTCTATATAAAAATAAACAATGTGGATGTATAAAGGATGTTTTGTAATTAGATTTTTTGTTATTCATGTGCAATATTAAGGAAGTTGAAATGTGAATGACTTTTAAGAACAGGTTTCAAGGGCAGAAAATACACGTGTATTGTTAATCACGTAAGTATCACATAATTGGATTATTTTTTACAAATAGTGTAATAATTCCAATAGTATTTCGGTAATACACAATTTCTTGAAAATACTGCCACAAAAAGAGTACAACAGGAAAAGTCTAGGTATTTTATGTATTTTCACTAATGCACAAAACTAAGTTTTAACTTATCAAAGTAACTTTTATAAAAAAGCCAATTTGCTTTTTCGATTCTTTTATGTATGCAAGAATTGTTTGCGGTTTTTCAATTTGCAAGCCATTTTAAGAACCCCTATTGCTGTGAAACTTGGTTAAATTTCGTGTTGTTTATTATAACGGCAACTACCTTACATCCTGCATTTAAATTTTTTTTTCAATATCGATAATACGTGCACTCACTGCCAATTAAGTCCTCAAACATCAGTTCTTGTGCGAACATGTTCAGTTTGTTTTGCTAGGTAGCCATGTGTCTACTAACCTCCAGCTGTTGTACACCAGGTGAAAACTAAACTGAAGGAGAGAAACTTTCATTTAAGAAAGAAGCAGAGGTCAAATTTTGATGGCTTTCACAACTCGATTTACTTATTTAAAGATCTTCACTCAAATTTAATATAGTGTTAATGATTCATTACAAAAATTTATTTTATAGTATATTTTGGCATCATTATCACGGCTTAGTGAGTTAAAATGTAGTAGCATAAAGTCATCAATGCATGTTTTGAAGCAGACGAATTGCCTGCCTCACTGTAGCCTGCAATTAGTGTGTGCACTTAAATTACTGTGATAGGTGATTTCCTGGCAGTTGGACATCACCTGTTGTTGTCCAACAAGCAAAAGTTTTCTTAGGAAGACATTTGGGCAGGTGCATTAACAGAACCTTCTACACCTGGCGTTTATCTCTACCATTGAGATAGACAACAATACAATTATAGTGTCCAGTTTTAAGCAGATGGTCAAACTGGAAAAGGTGACTGAAACTTAATAAGTTGGTAAAACTGATTATGAATCTGATGAATGAACTCACTGTACAAACAGATTGTATTACACCACTTGTTAGCCTATTGCAAAATAGACATTTCTGCAAATTTTGTGAAACATTTTGAAGAAGTTGTGTAAAATTAATTTGCAAGGTATACAATTTTAAATGTTCCACAGAGATTTCGTGGTTGGAAACGTTTTCCTAGATCTCAATGCGTGATTGCAGATACCTTTAGCAGTTTGCAAATATGCAAAGTCAGTGAAGCTTTGCATATTTCAAATGCTTACGAAAGGAAATGTAAGTAAACTTTAAAACATTGGCACTGATTGACAATTCTAATGTAAATTTAGAATGATCAAATACGTCAAATACCATACAAGTTCTTAATGCTTGATTATTAAGTTTATCATTCATGCACTTACATGATTCATTGGCCAATGGCACAGGATGGAAGGAAGAGTGAAGAAACAACTTGGTTATTGAACTTATTTTGTACCCTCACTGAACCTCATCTAATTGAAATTTTAATTTCACTAGGAATAAGGGTGTCTGCTCCTAAAAATTTATAAATACAAAAATTTGCAATTGCAGCGCAAGTTAAAAAATGTTATTTTAAAGAGACAATCAGCCTTTTGGTAAATATGATGTTGTAGACTTCGTTTACAAATTAATCAAAGATTGTTTTCTCCTTAAATAACAGTTTTATATTGCAGAGTTTTGGCACTATATAATTAGATTAAGTAAGTATGAATGAAATCTGCAACTTGTTGTATAATAATTCGGCAACCCAAGCGTAACTCCATTATCTTTGTTCAATGCTTTTGATGTGGTTAGACGATTAATACGTTGTGCCTTTAATATTTCCCATCACTGATCAAACAAATAGTCTAGCGATGACATTAATAACTATTATTGAAATTTAAAAAATTGTCTGTGGCAACCATGCGCCGCATGTGAAGTATAGGTCCTGCATCTGCGAGTTTCGTCTGGTCAAGGTTGACTTGTCATTATTTATTTCTGCTTGACATTGCCATGGGGATATATTAAGTAAAACTTATTAGAAATTATTTCAATGCTCCTGACTCTTTCCACAGCTCCATTGAAAATGACAAGAGTTATGGAGTCATCATTTTTAAAGGTGTAAGCTTATTTACAATGTTTGATTAATTTTATTGATGAATGGTCCAAGTGTGAGGGGGCGGTTCAGAAATAATTGGATCTGCGGACCAGATCTTCAACTCACTGCCTTTGAACGAAAAGAAACGTTATTTATTTCTTGTCATAGTCCTTGCCATAAGGGTAGGGGGTACTAAGCTTTTGACAATGAAATATTGACTTGGTTATTTCATCCTAGCACAAACTGAATATAACATGCCACCAGAATAGACGGAAATTACATTTGGAAATTTACGTTTTTTTATAAATTCCATTGTTTACAAATTTCTTCCTATCCAAAACTCATATTCGAAATTGAAAAACTTTGATAAGAATGACTTAACCTAGAATTTTTAAATGACTCTTAGGGTTAAGACATTGTAATTCACAGCTTTTACATCAAACAAGTACTGTTGACAAATCTTCATTTTTACATGTAATTATTATAATCACAAGAAATTGTGGTATAATCATAAGAAATTGTACCACGAAATTAAAAAGGCACTTAAGTTTTGTGTAAAATTTTCGTGTCACATAAAAGAATTATCTTAATTTCTTATTTGTTTTGACTTGAGTTTTAATATTCTTGTCACGTTTGCTCACAAATAAAAGGGTATTTGTAGTCAGTAATTTGTGGAAGTTTGTGCTCTAAATTAATAAACTGACTCACATTTTATCGAAGATGAAGGGGGAGATAATTTCAAGAAAAAGATCGTGTAATACCTAGAGCAGGACCTTTTTTTGGAGCGTTTTTTTAAGTGGTAAATGAAAATGATAGGTTTCAGGTCGTCTTTTTGTTGGGGTCGTGATAACATCTTGGCGTGTTAACGTCATATTCTTGTAGGAGAGGTTGTAATAGATAATCTAATTAAAAATAATGAAAAATGGTTGTTCGTAAAATATTTTTATGCATTAAAGGTCATTAAGAGTTCGAGTCTGCAAATGTACACATAGTTTAAAAGTGATATAAAAAGATATAAATTAATTTTTATTTAAACATCTGTTATATTTTAGCCATGTGTAAAAGTTGTTTCTGCGGTAGGTGGATTCGAGAAGTAATTTACACCTTTACACCTGTGTTTACAAGCAGAAATGTTGTGTTTATTAAAAACCTTTCGGCTTGTGGACATTTGAGCACAAACATGTGGGTGCCATAAACGCAATATGTTCAAAGTTAGTTCATTTTGTAACTATGTAAATGTAGAAAAGTTGTTAAAAAGGGTAAACTGATATTTTGAACATTTTTCAAAATTTTTACTCTGAAATAGTTGCTTGAAAAAAGTGCAAAAGGTATAACGGTGTAAATTGTTTTCTACTTAAATAATAGTCTTAATCTTAGAAAGTAATTAAATGATTATTTTGTGCGTATAGAGAGCGCAAATTGATTTCTGCATACGTGTCAGTTTAAATCCAAATGAGTGTATACACAAATTTTACACCTGTAAAAAAAGTGTATAAACTTAATTAATTTACACCCCTTCTTCAAGAGTTATAATTCATGCATTTATACTGAAACACACGCAGTGGAAAGTCTTGAAATATAAGAATAAGATTTGAGTTTTGAATGCTTACAGTGCATTACACTTCCTTTCCATTTTACCTATACTGTAGTGTAATCGAAAAAAAACTAAAAATATAAGTTAAATTTCGACCGACAAAATTTTTTTTTAGAGTTTATGAAAACTGAATAAAAAATTTTTCACTTTTATGTTGTATAATTGACATCACTAATTATAACATCACCAAACATTAAAAAAAATAAGTTATTGAAAAACTAGAACTTGGAAAGACAACTTAATCCGGGGCTGCTGATTATTAAAATTATCCTAATTGATGAGATTTCTGCAAGGAAATTTTTTCAAACGATAATTTACATATAAAGTACTTGTTTATTAGCATCTGTCAGCTTTCAAAAAAAGTTTAATGAAAAATTCTATCAATAAATTTTTAGCACACTTTACATTTACATAAATTTGCAAATGTGTTTTTAGTAAGGATTATCCTAAAATCTTCACCATCAAACACTTGCCGAATAATTAACACTTGGGAAATCAACATTTGCTGAATAATTAATAAATTCTCACAAAGTAATTTAGATTTTATCGATGACTTCATTAGCAGTAACTAGTCAAAATTTTACAGCAAAAAAAATTGGTTTAAATTAAAAAAAGTAAATGAACTGCCATACTGAAATTGATGCTTTCCCTATAATGTAAAAATGTGTAGAGTAAAAATCATAAATAAAATGCATTCGCGTTTTGGATGAGAGATTTGACGTAGTTGTACTTTCACATGTTAATTTTTTTTGTTTGAGTAGATCAAACAGAACCTATATCCGGGAAAATTCTTCAAGTTAATTAAGAAGCTGGGGTTTAATTGATATGACATGGCAGAAACGAGAATTAGAAACTTGGTCACGTTAAGTATACTACAATTGCTTATTTTCTGTTTTCTCGACCGTAATTTATAGTTAATAGTTTATTTAATAGTGTTTGAAATACAATTAATCAATGGACAAGTAATAGAATACTTCTAAGGAATAACTCAATTAGCAAAAAGGCTATATTGCAGGGCTATGAAGCAATAAAATTAAGTGTTCATGTTTTGTTTCAGTCATGCTTGTTACTTAGTTGCAGGAATATGTAATAAGTGTATAAACACTCTTTAATTTTTCGTATCTTTTAATTGTTCACTTATAAGAAGAAAGAATTTCAAACAAATTTTTCAAATATTTTTAATAATTTCATAACATGTCATTGAACAATATTGTAAAACGTTTTGAAAAACTTTATACCGATTACATGTAGATTGTTCACATTAAGAAATTCTTTTTCAAAAGTTTGCTTGAAACAAAATGTTTGCCAAAACTGTTTTAGGTGAAAATTAGTATTATTATTCGTATTACTCATTACTTATAACATTTTGACTCTTGAAACATTTCAATGACATACAAGAAAACCCAGAGAGTCATTTTTTGTACAGTAAATAATTTTCAAGAAATTTCAATTTTTAATCCCAAATTTTCAGACTAGAAGATCAGATCTAGGCTTTGAACAGGTTGGGATTGGTGGCAATATTTGTGAGTGTTTATTTGCATGGAAACAATATTGCACTCGTCCCGGCCTATCCAAGGTCGAATATCCAAGCAACGGTTTAAAAAAAAGATTTACGCTTTGAATAATCATGCAGAATTCTAATACTGAGTGTCACATAATTTTTTACTTTTTTAAAAAATCCACATTATGTAAACAAAAATTTAAAGGTGGAAATTTCACTACTGAAATTTTATGAAAATGTTTATATGATTACAACCAATGATGAAAATATTAAACAATTTACATATTCCAGTATTTAATAAGTATAAGATTAATAATTTTTATTTGATATATAACACATTTGACATTTAAAAACTTTCTTTATAACAAGTTTATGAAATCATTAAGTAGTTTGTTTATGGGCTTTAATTGTGAACAGTCAGAACTGATTAAGTTACCGATGCTCATTGAAGTTTAAGTCATTCAGCTAAAAAATTAAATCTTTAAGGTATGTCCTTTATTCTATTTTTTAGTCAAGTACTCTACATTTGTTGAACTAACAAACTACAATTATTGCAACGATGAAAGTCATCGTTGCAAACCTCAATATTTTATTTTTTACGAATTGTGAGGTTTGTGACACCACTGGGAACATTAAACCTAGTCTGTTTGTGGGTGTCATTTATTATCATTTTACACAAAATTAGACGTGTAATGCTTGAATTGTGAGTACTTCCTGTTTAGTTTGAAATCATAATTTATTATAAAATATATTTTATTACTTTAATTTTTTTACTTTAATTTTATTCTTTGATTGTTTATAAGTATGAATTCTTAAGTTAGAAAGAGGAACCTCACAGATTTTTTTTTACTTGTTTAAGATGGAACAACTTGATGCAACTTGACAGTGCATTAAATTATTCAACTCTTTTGATACGCTGCTACTTATAAAGTTCACTATTTATGAAGGTCACACATGTTTGGTAACTGCGCATTAACTTCAGGTAATAACGCTAGGTGGCAGCACGTTTACAGAAATATATTGTATTATAACTTTACTCCAAAATACAATTTAGATCAGAGCTTCCCTCATCACTATTTGTTCGGCGTAATCTATTTCTTTGGAGTGTGAATAGTTTATGTATTCAACAACTATTCGTGTATAAGTTTACTTTTTTCAATCTCTGAAATTTTTCTATACCATACTTCTTCCATTACCCATACAATTATGTAATTAAAGCTGGCGACAGTCGCGTCAACTAGTGGTCGCGAGTTGCATCGCATGCTAAAAATTATTGGCATAGACTCTGCCACTATTATCATCTGGCATTTGTATACACTGCAGCGTGTGCCAAACAGTTTGTGAAACTAATCGTCAGCTGTGCGCACATCATAATCTGGTTTTGGAAAAAACCAGATGTAAAAAAATTTGTAATTTTAGAGGTTGATTTTAAAAGAGGTAAGCTCTCAAACGAAAAAAAATAGTTTTTTCATTTTTGCGTATTCTTCTCGTGCAAAAGATCTTTAAAACAAAAACTCTTCGATATATGCTTCAGCGAGTCCATTATAATGGCGGTTTACCATCTATACTTTAGTGAGAAGCAGTTAATTGCTGCATGGGCCATGCGCAAGGTTATTTTTTTACAAGTCCACGCTCATGCGCTGTAATTGTAAATAATGCTATTGGGCAGGCCCTATTATAATTTAGTGACGTCACGAGCACATTGTAAAATGGAGGGAAAAAATTGAATGTAATATTTCACACCATCGTAACAATTTTGAGTAATTGAGTGACTGCTGTATACATTTTTTGTTTATCTCATCCTCACGTCCAAAACCCAATGAGATCCCTTCCATATGAATAATAAAATAGTTTCGAGCTATTTAACTTTGGATGATTTAATTGATAAACCACCCAATTTCCAAAAGTGAATAAGAGCATTAGCCAGCCAAAATGTGTGTATCAGTATCATACGAGCTTAAAATATTTGCTGCACAATAATCTTATTTCCCATCTAATTTACAGCTTCCAATCGTCTATTCGTGGTCGAACTTGACTATAGTAAAACGTAATTCCTTTGGATCAAAATTGTTATCTTAAACATAGACACTACATAACGGATGTAGTGTCTATGCTGAAATCAAAGCAAATTTTTATTAATCATACAATCACAATTAAATTCTCTACCGGTATTTGAAATCGACTGCCAAAAAGTTTGAGTGCACCTTCAATGTAATTTTCATCTGGTCTAAATGATTCGTAGACATAAACGAAATTAATCTCAAAATTTCAATCTTGAGGAAAAAGAATTTACTAGTCCACGCCTGGTATTGTTAAAATCTTTGCAAGAAGGCACTGATGCTACCAACCTGCTAAAGAATGCTTGGACGTCCCTTTTACCATACACGTCTTTGAAATGCTTTCCCTCCCTTCTCTCCCTCTCCCTTTTTGCTAACTTGTACACGGTTTGGATCTTAGGGTTAACGTACAATAGAAGGGGAAAAGAGCCATTCTTCCAACTATAGAAAATTTTTGGCTGTGCAACGCTATTCTGTGAGGATCTAGGAACTTGCTTGAGTCTTTGTCCTCCTTATGTTTGTCATGATTCTCATCACGATGTTTTAACGCGAGTTCCAATGCCAGGAAACCCAAGTGCAAGAGGGAGACTTTGAAATTGTAATTCCATTTTCATCGGGTTTTCCATGATTGACGTTTGTCATTAGTTTTGAAAGCGAAATGTTTGAGCCATATTTAAACAAATATGTTCCTTGACATGTATGTTATTATCAAGTTTATCTACATTTCTTCATGTGTTCATTACTAATGAACGAATAATAGAGGGAGAATTATAAGTGATAATTAAAATTAGTGGTGGGCTCAGCAACAATTTGGGATTATCACTAAAAATACAAATATTGGAGATGAAAGATGGGAAAAATGAGTTATACCCTTTTGCCGATTGCACCTCCATTTGTGAGAGCTTACGTTTTTATTCCCAAGTGACGTGACTGAATTTCGAGTTTTATCGATTTCCCAAACCCGGACGTGACGTATAAGATGACGGCAACAAGAACTAGTCATGAAGTATGATTAACTTCTATCGTAGCTGTTGCCAACGTCTTATACGTCACGTCCGGGTTTGGAAATGCTAAATCCCGAAATTCAAACACGTAACTATGGGATTAAACTGTAAACGACGTAAGCTGATGCAATTGACGACAAGATATAACTTTTTTTTGATCTTTCTCCAATATTTGTACTTTTAGCTAGACCCACTCTTGTTATGCGAACCTTATGGAGATTGTCACAAAAGCACTTTGTATTTCTGCCATGTATTGAGCGTAAAGGTCTTCTTACCCTTTTAAAGTTCTTGAAACTTCTGAGTTGATTATTGAAATTATAACTGTTAGAATCGTTCATTGTTTCTCTTTGGTAGGACTTTCTCTTGAGAAACCACATAACCTAACATCTCTAAAATGGAGTGAGAACTCTCAAATTGATGGTGTGAAAGGATTTAGACCAGTGGTCGGAGCCTTTGCTAAGATTGACAAGTTGCACTGATTAATGGGTGAGTGTGAAAACAGTTGCCGTCAGTGCACAGGATGAAGATATAAAGTGTAAAGGAAGAAGGCTATTATCCATTTGGGTCGCATGCATATCCTCAATCAGTGGGACAGAAAGAGATTGAGGAAACGTTCCATCCATCTCTCTATCTATCACGTCTCTTTTCTTCCTTTTTAATTTTATCACAATTAGCAGAAGGCGTGAAATCTTGTGCACTTGGTATTCTATCAGTTTCACTAGCTATAGTGCTACTCGGTTTTTTGGTAAGTAATTTATAACTTTCTTTTGTCTCTGTCGTGAGAAAAGGGTTCCATCAATTTTTTTTTTTTTTGCTTTTTCTTTTTGGTTTTTAAAAGACGGGAGTTCAGAGTATGGGTTTGATGAAAGAGGGTAATGAACCAATGCATGCCATGTCTTAAAGAATGATGGGGAAGGCGACTTGAAAAGAAGGGTCGCTTTAGAATATTTTTAATGGGCATTTATTTAAAAAAGTGTAAAAGTAAGATGAACCAAATTTTAAACACTAAAGTTTAAAAGTTTTTCAACTGTAGAATTTAACTGGAAACTTTTCCAATTAAACATCTTTTTGCAAATTTAACCAACTTTAAATGGAAAAAAATTGTAAAACCTAAACTCAATTAAATTTTATTATGCAGTAAACCTTTCAAAGTACTGTTATCATTTATTGATATCAAATGATAAGGCATTATTTATACGGTCACGTTTCAAGATGGAGCGATTTTTGGTACGAAAAATGACACAATTATTTTATCAGAAAGCAGGATATAAAAAAAATTTACTCATCTGAAGTCTTATTTATCACGAAATTTTTTCAGAAAGTGTAATGCTGAGGGATAGAATGTTTTGTCTAATTTGTGGGTTGGGCTCATATAAAATGTTGAAAATATAGTGCTTAATTTCAGTGTAATTTTAAATCGTGAGCTGGAATCCATATAAAATAATATAGTGAGATAAAGGTTTGAATTAGAGGAAAATATTTTACACAGGTTGAATATTCGGCCTAATTCATAAGTGATACGTAAAATTTATATGGGAATGAGATACACAGTTGATAACATTTAAAAAGGACAGTTATGCAATTAAGTATGCATATTTGTATAAATTTTTTTACTGAAGTTTTAACGGATATTTTAACCAAATTCAAAAAATGTTTTTATATAAAATAACATCAAAAATTCTAGAATTTTTTCAAATGAGAAATTTGTTTTATTCAATAGCAAACAGAGGTCATTGTTAATATGTTAAAACATATAGAGCATTACTTTAAGAAAGATTAACTAACTAAATAAATTAAATGATTTTTACAACCTGGAGTCACTAAATATTAGTACTAGATAAGTGACTTGAAAGACGTCATAATTTATAAAATTTAACTAAACCTATAAATTTTAACGATTAAACTGATATTTTTAATCAAAAAAGTACTTTTTACAACTTTGGTAACTTTGCTAAAGATTACCCAATTAAATAGACTTATGTTAGATCTAACTGAAATTTTTTTATCGCACAATTAGACTTAAAATTAACGCTATAAAGTCATTACCGAATAGGGAATTGGTTGCCTTAGTGAGCATTACCTCTCGTTCACACCTCAAACACCATTTTCACCTCATTACATTTTACAACACCCCAAAGCAATTGTCTTGGTGGGTGGCAATCCAACCCTAACACACATCATCTAAATTATCAAACCTATTTGCCTGATTTCACACTTCAACAAACCACAACTTTATGCCAATAAAAACTACTTCAATTATAATTGAAAATCAACAAAAAAAAAAACCTATTAAAAACTCATAATATTTATCCAAACACTAAATTTAACATTTTTATGCCCCATTTAACAAAATTCCACTGCACACCAGCCTCAACTTTCAACACTCTTTTACATTCATATGTTCTGAATCACATAATACCTAACATCTGTCAATTACCATAGAACGAACCTAACCACCCTTATGACTCATTGCCAATAAACCAACTGTCAACATCAATATTTATTCTTTAAAAAAGAAAATTTCTTTTTTAAATTTAAATCTAAAGAAGAAACCAGTTTGATTACACCTTATTTCCTTCTTTGGAAAAAAATAGCCATGACCCTTATGTCTATCTTCCATTTACAGTTCACAGGATGCATAGAATCACGTATTTCATTTGCACTTGAATTGCTAACGTAATCCAGTCATGACCAGGTGGTCCCCTGTTTTGCCTCTTACTTTAGAGTTCTGTGCTGTATGGCTTGCTTTATTTCTTATATAAAAAGTTTATTTAAAAGAAAAAATTAAGGAAGTTAAAAACGTGGTAGTAGAGTATCCAGTAGCTTCTTTTGACTAATGTCCACCAGTGTCCATCCTTTTGAGGCCAATTGACACACCTTGGCATTAATATTGGGGGGTTTTGTAAGGAGCAGCTGTTTCTGGAAGAGGTTGGGGGGCTCTTCAGGTGGTCAAAAGATTGTGAAGAGTGCTGGAAGTTTGAAGAACAAATGGATGGTTCGGGTTTCTGGAATGAGTGTTTATGGTATCACGTTTTGAGAATGGGAAGAGTTTTAAAAGGAAATCGTTGCTGCTTTAATAGGTTTGTTTTGAGAGTTGTGCTCTTGGTTTTTTTTCTTTGTGCTGTTTGAGCCTAGCGAATTTGTTCTTATAGGAAGTTTTTTTAACGTATACATTTTTATAAAGGCAGCTAAGGTACGTTATATTTTCTATTTTAAAAAATTTGCAAGTAAATAGTAAACATAAAAGTGTTACGGGAGGGAAAATTAAAATCTCATTTCTTAGTTGTTAATCTTTGTGAATATATATTTGTTATTTATTACATAAAATATTTAAATTTGACATTTGACATCTTACTTAATATTCGGAAAGAAAGAGTAAAACTTTTACAGTTGAATCATTTTTTAAATGTAAATACGGGGTTTTGACATTAAATGTAGAGTAAATAAAGTTTCCACAAAAAAATTATGTTTACGAACGTATTTTTGTAGTTATAAGCTTATAGATAGAAATTGGATATTTAAGAAAGTTGATAAGAAGAAATAGATTTACACGTTTTTTACACTTTTTGTGTTTTTAAGGAACTGTTGTTTAATTTACTTAATTTTTACAGAATATTTTGAGTATTGAAACAACGCATTATCAATACTGATTTTTGAATTTTAATTTATTTAACCTGCCAGCAGAACAAGAAAAAGTTTTTAAGAGTTGGACTCATATAACATCCTCTACCCCTCACAAGGAAAATAAACTTTATCACACTTAAAATCTCAAAACATTTCATGAGGTTCAACACCTGGAACATTTGCAAAGAATGTATGGGTTTTCTGTATAGGACTGACTAACTTGAATTCAAAAATATAAATCATTACACACATGAAAATGATTTATCCCACTCACAATCACATTTCCCAAATCCCGTAAAAAAAATAAATCTAAAATTTCAAAATGTAAAAAAAATATAAATTTCTAAATTAATCACCTGAGTGAAATTGCAGTTGAACTCCTCCCATTTTCCTAGGGCTAATGCGCTTCCTTGTCACCCCTTGTCAGTTGGCATTGGAAATCAGGAGGGATTGGTCATACCTTTGTGACTAGGGGTTGTCGGCTGGGGGTAGTGCAGCCGGTTTCTCCTGTCAAGAACCTCAAACTATCAAAAGCAAGTCTCCGCTTGCACGTTGCACTTCTACCTATCTCCCACGTTTTACTCAAGGTAAGAAATTGTTCTAATTCCTAGAAAAGAGGGTGCGTCTTTCCGTTTTTTTTTAAAATGGTGTTTAACAGACAATTAATGGTTTTAAAAATTGGCATTACTAAAATTTTAGAAGTGAGTGAATGACGTTTAATTTTTAAAATTTTTAAAATCAGTCTATTTAAATAGTTACCATCTTTGGGAGAAATGTCAAGGTTTGTGTTGTTTTCTGTGAAAGTTTCAACCGTTGTATGTGTTTTTTGAAGCTGCCTTTTGATTAAGAACGATGTCAAGATTTAAAATTTTCTAAACTTTATAGTAATTGCTTCATTTTCATTTACGATTGCGAACAGTTTTCGAGGTTTAAAAATTTACATAACTAAAATTCTGATGTAGATAACTTTCATTTTCATATGCAGGGGGCGCCACTGTTTGCTGATTAAACGTGTAGTGGACTTTTATTCGCGGTTTATCCCCTGTAAAAGAAGATAGATGGTTTCAAACTTTTATGACAAGACATGTAGCGCTATGTGAGTCACGAAGTCGTTATTCTTTGCAGTTTTACTGATCACTGACATTTTTAATGACTGTAAATTGTGAAAAATTTTAAGTGTTAAAATTTTTTACTTATAACGGTAGCTTTAAAATGCAATAACAATTACTACGTTCTTTATAAAGAAATTTATCTAAATAATTAGGTGAAGTAAAATTTTAAAAAGTTTTATTAAAGGAAAATTAATCCATGGATATTTAAATTTACTTTGAACAACATTGTGGAAGCAAATAAAAACTAACTGGAAAAACTGTCTAATACCAACATAACTTAAAAGTTAGTTTTCCATTTTAACAGTTAAACTAACTTGAAGTCACACACTTAAAAACAATAATACAAATAGTGACACCACTGATTATATCATTTAATCTCTCATAAACAAACAACAATTTATACCAAGATAAACCCCTTTTTCAAACTGTCAACAAAAGTACAAAAATATAGAAAAAGGATGACTTAGTGTAAAGACATTAAAAGAAAAAATATTGCTGCTCGTAAAAAATTATTTGGGGTTTTAACTTAAGCTCACAGTAAAAATTCAACTGATGGGTTTATTGCTATTTTCTGTGAATCATGGAATTGTGTTAAGACTACCATTTTAGAACCCTGAAGGATGGGGGAGAGGGAAATTAGACAAGAGATGGTCGGTGTCACCTAAAAGGAATGATCACCTGAGTGGAAAAAGGATTAAATAAAGGGCTTGGAACGAAGAATGCTTGTAAAATCTCCAGGTGGGAGAAAGTTTCGGGTGAAGGGTGCACACCTGGACACCCCCAGGGGTATGGACAAATGACAAATAAGCGTGGTGGGTACTGCACTAATATAGTAGTCACCTTTTCTTATCTCCATATGTTTACGACATTTATTTTGAGCTTGAATAATTCTAATAAAAATGAATATAAATATTTGTAATATTAATTATTTGTTTTTCTTTTTGTTAGTCTGTGTCGTTTCGTTTCAACCGTCAATTTTACAATGAAGACTAGAGGTAAGTTGTAATATGGTCTGGACGAGTGCAATAGTCTATTCAATTGTGTTTTTATATTTTTAGTTTTTTAAATGTTAATTGATGTAGTTAACAGGTTTTATTGTACGTTTTGTATAGTTTAATGGGTGTTTAAAATGTTTTACGAGTTTATTCAATATTTATTTTTAATTTGAAGTTTAATAGTTTCCTTAAGATTTTTATGTTTAATAATGGTCGTATTTGATGTATTTATTACTGGTATTGAATTGGTTATTCCTTCTGGAAAGGTTAGCTCTGTTATATTGGATCTAATTTGTTTACTTTTTTATGTACTATAGAAGGGCTCTTTTTACTATTTTTTAGTAGGAAAAGAAAGAAGCTGTGGTAAAATTAGATTTCGATTGTTTTTTGCCTGAAAGGGACAATCAACATATTTTGACAAGTTGATTGTAAATAATTGTCGGCGACCTTCTGACAAATCAAGTATTGGAATCTATTCAATATTTTATTACTATTAATTACAAACATGATTTTAACGTAACAGACCAAGGATTATTTTTTAATAGCCGAACGTAACTACCAATAGAATTGAATGCGACCAAATAAGTGCGAGTTGGATCCAAGAATTGTCAGCAAATAGATGTAATTAACTATTAATGCAGGCAAACAAAGTCAATTTTATTGGTTTACATTCAAATTTTATATATCAAATCTGTGTTTAAATTAACTGATTCAAAACTCTGGATCAATTTTTCAGCGCTTCTGCACACAAAAAAGTGGGTTTATTTCAATACATTAAACAGTAGGTATTAGGCAGGATATTAAATTTTACTAACTTTTCTTTTTGTAGTGTCAGTTACTGTAATTGCCCTTAACTCCTGTGTTGGTGTGTAAACTTTCATTATTGAATTGTTTCAAATGTTGCCTTTAGGCAAAGAGCAAAAATCTATTATTATCCCACCTTTATTTCCCATTAGTTCTAATACGTTAGGGCTGAAACATAATTTGCCTTTCATTTATTATTGTTGACATCTTGTAAATATTGAAGTTTTATATTTATAAAGGAAATCTTTTTGTAAGTGTTTTACTATAGATTTTCATTTTTTTATTTAGTTTTGATGTTGCTTCCAGACCTTGATGAGAGCAATGTGTATTGGATGTCAGCATATTGCACTCGTCCCGGCCTGCCAGCAACCTCGCCAAACTACTTCGAAATAGGTACTCTTGAATATTCTACTTAGTGAAAGGTGTTAGCTTTGGTGTAAGTATTAATTAATAAAAATTTGTGGTTGCACCTGTATAAGAAGATGAAGACGGGGGAGCTTTACTGTATTTGCTTAGGTTTATTGCAGTATTTCTGCAGTTTTCCTAGAGATTTTTTTTCACTATTTATTTTGATTTTAACGTTAGTAAATATTTTACATTAACCATTTAAACTTCATCTTAAAAAAGCAAGTTTTTTTTAACAAAACTGGAAATGTTTTGCTAAAATTGATGCTTTTGTTATTTTTTCATTTTACAAAAATTATATTAAATTTATTCAAAATTTGTTAAAATTGGTCGTTACAAGACGTACATTTCGCAAAAAACTAAAGAATGATTTTACATTTTTTTAAACTAAATCCTCTGCTAAAATAATGGTTAAATAAACGGGCAATCTTTTTCTAAAACGAGGCGAATATTGGAGGTGAAAGACGTAACAAGTTTTAAGAATTTACCTTTTTTTGCAATAAATACCTGAAGTTCACATTTTTTGTATCCAGATTACGAGATTTCTGCCTAAGCCAAAATAAGAACATGACATGACCAAAGCTGAAAATAATATCAGCAGTTATTAACACTTCACTCGACAACATAGTATTGCTGATGTGAAAAAGAAAAGTAACGCTATTATGCAATGCAGTCGGCGGCATGTCAGACCACAGATCCCTGGTGGCATCCTGATTTTGGCAAAATTGATAACTTCGGAAATTTATTATAAAAAGAAGGAAATCAGACAACTTTTTTCATCTTTCCAATATTCTTTCGTGAGACTAAGGATTTTTTTTTTCTTTTTGTTTCTGCAAAGCTTTTATTAAAATGTAAAGTTTAGGGACAAATTAAAATTAACCAAAAATTAGAAATCGTAATAAGTTGAGGCCCCAAAAAATTTTCGCTCTACATCTCAACTAGACTAAGCTTTTTATTATCCTTGTTGAAAAAGAGTGCCTATGAGTGTAGGTACATGAATACCCTTCAATTAACTAATTTTACCTCTCGAATTTATATTGGTTAATTATTGAACTTATGTTTAAATTGTTACCTATTTAAATGTTCAACGATTCGCACTGATTGAGAAAACAATAGTATTACTGCACAACTTACTTACAAAGCAAAAATAATTGATGACAGTATTATTTTCTTGAAACAATTTTATCAACACTGGCAAATCAGGTTGTGATGACTGCAACACTGTGTGCTAAACACCAGATTGCACTCGTCCCGGCCTGCTGGACTCGTGTTGCATTTCAACTGTACTTAACCGACTAACTCTTTTCTACAATTAACACTGAAGAAACTGGTATTACCCAATTTTAATTCAACAATTTTGGTACATTCAAATTTTAGCTCAATTTATAATATTCTAAAAATGTTAAAAAACAATATTTATCTGACATTATTGTAAAAATTTAAACAACTTCACTCTAAATAAATGTCAACCTCTTCTTCACTTCAATCGTGAACAAAATATGGTATTCCTGACCCTTTTTTCCACAGCAAAAAACCAATTAGAATTCCAATACTTGCACCCAAAACGGCCATAGAGAAGCCTAGTCCTGTCATTGATCCTGCTGTGTACCCTGACTTAAGTAAAACACTCTGCAAATGGGAGTTAGGATGCAAAGACTCTGAAGTTGTTTGCAAAGAATTTTTCTTGATTTTAAGGATCTAAAAATATTTTAGGAAAAACCTGTGTAACTTAATATTTTATTTGTCTTTTATTTCTTACCAGTTTAGTAGAAGGTAAATCCACATACACAGTCTTATCTTCATCCATTGTAAGTTTGAGTAAAATGAGACGAGCTTGTTCCAGAGTAACAACAGGTTTAGGAGTAGGTAAGTTATTGACAACACTCGGTTGTTCAAGAAGTGTAAACCAAACATCTGCATGGTTAAGGTATTTTGAATGTGTCAACTGAAAGTGTAATTAACAACTTATTTGTTACAATGTCAATGGGAAAAAACACTTTGCTAGAATGCAATGCAGAGACATCTAACTAATTACAACCTAAAAGGATTAAAATAATAATTTTCAAGCGTAGCTGGTGGTTATATAATTGGAGAATTATGTACAATACTATGGATTGTACCTATTTGCATCACATTAGAGACACTACTGTATGGTATTTTTAATACTCGCAAATAATGTTAACTCTATGACTTGCGAACGGTTTCTGAATACTTCTGTATTGTAATTGTAATTTTAATATCACTTACTAGTAAATTTGTAACTCGTAGAGGTGTAATTCCAGTCATTTCTGCAATAACACGCCGCAAACCATCTTCTACATCTTCCAATCCTTTAACCATCAGCTCTCCGTAAGGTACTGAAAATATTAAACAGATTTAGCGTCAAAGTACAATTAACGTTGCATTGCAGCACTTGTTTCTGTCTACTTTTTAAGGTTAAAACCAAGAAAAGACGATTTGCTTGAGATGTGCATTCTGAAATGTCAAAATGCTTCCAATTTGGATGGCCGACGGAATACCCAAGTAAAAATGTATTGAGAATGCTTGAAAATTGAGGCTCTTCTGACTGCAAATAGAAATCTTGACAAATTGTACGCTGAAGTTTATTATATTTTTTAGAGAATTTGCTCAGATTTGTTTATGAAGACCGGCCATGTATCCTATTACAAAAGAAATAAGGTAAGAAATAGAAATCTGGTGATCCAAAGGAGTTGAATTTCGCTTTTTTGCCCAAACAACAAAGCAAATAACAAAGCGGGGTTCAACTCCTTGATTGATCAATTAATGGGAAGTGCAATGGGTTTTTTTGCAACAATAATTAGCCACCAGATTAACGGAATGGGTCACTGTTCAATCGTGTAGCGGCTCTGTTGGTTTGTCGTTATCGTTTTTGTATAATATATAAATTTAAAGCAAAATTTTGACGATAATAACTAAACTATACAAAGGTTTAAACAACATTATGAATTTCGTTTTGTTACGATTCAATTATTTTTTTTTATAAATTAATACCAAACCAATTTAATTTTTTTTTCAAAACCTTAGTTATGGTATTATTGTATAAAATTTATTGCAAAAACATTCATATGAATAGACCAATTTTTGAACAAATTTATAACCTAACGTAACACATTTCAACGCATTACAGTACCCATTGCTCAGTGGCGCCCCTAAATCCAGTGGCAGCATTTCGTACCAAAAGTGCACTTTCCCTGAACAACTGAAATTGGACGTAAGTGAATCAATACAAGTCTATTGGTAAATCTGTGCAAACTCCTAACAAAATAATAAACAAATAATGATATAATAATTGTCTTAACAGATTTTGCGACGTATGTTGAAATCCCCATTGGAACCAACTGTTCTTGATTGGCAACTTCTA